>PVIJ01003786.1:54721-128692 GCA_004024925.1 Scalopus aquaticus | reverse complement strand
AAAGACAATATAAACAGATGGGATTATATCAAAATAAAAAGCTTCTGTACAGCAAAAGAGACGTCTATTAACCAAAACTAACAGACACCCTACCAACTGGGAAAAGATCTTTGCACACAATACATCTGATAAAGGACTGGTATCAGCAGTGTATTTCTGATCTGCCTGTTCTGCTACCCGCTCTGTCTCTGGTGAACCCTCTCGCCGCCCCACACCTCTGGCCTGTACCCCAGCTTGTATGTATAAATAAAAAATAAAACTTAAAAAAAAAGAAAGAAATATATGAAACTGTCATCATTTTCAGGGAAGTTCATTGACCTAGAAAAGTCAACAGGGTATAAACTATTAGGTCTAATAAGCTCAACAAAGTTGTCAGATAGAAGAATAACCTATAAAAGTCAACATATTCCTCTATATCAGAAATAAAGGATAGTATTCATAAAATTAAAAATTAGGAATTACTTTAGCTAAGAATATATGACTTTTAAGGAAAAAGCTGAAAATTTTACTGACTACAAAATATTATCTCCATGAAGAGAGACATTTCATTTTTTTGATACGAAGATGTAATATTATAAAGATCTCAATTCAATATAAATAAATTTATAAATGCAATTCCAATCAAAATCCAAGGTGGATTTTTTAAAGCACAGTATATTTAACCTAACATTTATACAGAAAATAAAGGGCATAAAGAGCTAAGTCAAACTCAAAAAAGAAAAGCTTGGGGATGCATCTTGCTCAATAGCAATATTTTTTTTATTGTGATGCAATAACATTGGTTTACATTATTGTTTATGTCACCATAGAACTCCCACCACCAAAGTACCCATAGTCCACCTCCACAGAGTAGCAAGACCTTAACGTCTATAGATCTGCAGTGATCACCCTTTCATTTCTCATAAACTTTTGCTTTGTTTTTGTTTGATCAATCCAGTGGAGATTTTTTGATTTCACTGATCTTTACAAAAACTTTTGAAAATATTGAGGTTTTGGCTAATTTGACTTTTTTTTGTTGTTCACTTTCTATTGTACTGACAGCTGTTCTTTTTCTTTCTTTATATGGGTTTGCTTTGCACTTCTTTTAGCTTCTTAGGTAGAAATTTTAGATAAATGACTTTGAACCGTTCATCTTTTCTAATAAAGCTATATATTTCCATCTAAGCATTGTTTTTAACTCTATCAAACTTTGATGTGCTGTATTTTCATTAATTCAATATATATCTTCCATTTGATTTCTCTTTATATCCTTGCATTACTGAGTGTTATTTTTCAAATATTCGGGGGTTCTCCAAGTGTTATTTCCAATTTAGATTTTTTGCAGTCAGAAAAAATACCGTGTTTTTAATCCTTTTAAATAGAAACAAGCTTTATGACCCAGAATATGGTCTTTCTTGCTGAGTGTTCCAAGTGCACTTGGAAAGAATGTGTATTATGTTGCTATTGAGTGGAATTTTTATTATATATGTGAATAATAACCTGTAAGCTATATACACGATGCTGGGAGCATAGTCTGATCAGGCCACTGTGAAGGATGTGTTTTTTGTGTGCATCTCCTATGATCCAACAACTTCACCTTATATATTCCAAGTAATTTCCTGAGCTGATCCAGGAGACATGCATTAGACTATTTACTACAATGTTATCTGTGTTGGAAAGGAACTGGTTCCCATTTCAGATGCATCACTGAAAATGGCATAGCTGACATGTAGTAGCTGCACTCCGTGGAGTCCAAAGTTGAACATGGATTGAACTCAAAACCAAAATGTTTACTAATAAAAGAAACAAATTAGATAACACAATGCCACTTATCTAAACTAAAAGTACCTGGATACTAAGATAAGATATATTTTTCAAGGACATAGAAGTTAAATTATATTCAGCATCGTTAACTACAGGTGGTGATGGGAAATTGGGAGTACAGGATGGTGATAAAAAGATTTTTTTAAAAGTAAGTATAAATAGCCAGAATCCAACACCAACTTAAGCAAATGATCAGTTAACATTAGCAGTAGTGAGACAAACTGACATAATGTGCCTCCTGAAATGATATGCTAAGTAGTGCACAATATGGTATTCTTGCCAAATATGCATAACCCAAATTTAAGCAGAAGGAACCACCGGAGAAATCTATACTGAGGGACACTGAAAAATAAATGACTTCTACTCTACAAAGATATAAAAGTCATGAGAATCAAAGGCTGAGAAACTGTCCCAGGTTACAGGACATTAGAGACATGGCACAGGATCTCAGATGAAATCTTCACCCAGAAATAGGACAATAGTGAAATCTGAACAAGGTGTCTAGATTATTGTGTCATGTCAATGTTATTTCCTGATTTTTATGACTGTAGTTACCTAAGATATTAATGCCTGGGAAACTGGCAGAGTTTATGAACACTGTGTATTTTTTTTTTTTTACAAAATCTATTGTCTTTTCAATTGAGGTAATGTTGGCTTGTATCAGTTTATATTTTAGGAGTAAAGTATCTTCCTCCCTTCATGTGTGAGCACAGTGCTCCCTCCCCAGTTTGTTCTCATCCCTCACCCCCTCTAGATTCATCAGTTCTATCAGCTTTCGAAGGTTAGCTTTGTAAAGTTCGATTTTCTCTGACCCTTTTATTTCTCTATATTTCACTTGTGACACTATCCAGTATTTTTCTTTCTCCTTACCATAAAATTCACTCTTCAAGCATACAACTCAGTGATTAGTATATTCACAAAGTTGAGCCATCACCAGAACAAAAATTCCAAAACGCCCATATCCACTAGCAGGCACTCCCTACTCCTTTCTTCAGACCCTGGCAACCACTCGTGTCTGTCTAGACTTGCCTATTCTGGACATTTCATATAAACAGAATGATGATCACGATGTGGCTTGTTGTGCCTTATTTCACTTAGTGTAACGTTTTCAAGGTTCATCCATGTACTAGCACATATCAGTACTTCCTTCTGGCTGAATAACATTCCACTGTAAGAACAGATCTTTCTTATCCATTCATCAATTGATGAACAGTCAGGTTGTTTCCACCTTTTGGTTATTCTGAATAGAAACAGTGCTGCTATGAACATGTGTATAAGTTTACATTTTTTAAGATTTTTAAAATTTATTTATGCATACAAGAAATGGGTTGCAGACCATAGGTGTGGGGTGTGAGAGGATTCACCAGAGACAGAGTGAGGAGCAGAACAGGCAGATCAACTGAAATACACTGCTGAAGGGAACAGTGGGGAGACAGAAGTCTGCTGTTCCATGTGGGTCAGCTCCCTGGCCTGGGATCAAACTCCTGCCACAGTGGCTGGCTATAGCTTGATAGGGCTAAGACTTTAACCCCTGCACCACCAGGGAGGCTCAGTTGACATTTTTTAAGTACATGTTTTCAGCTCTTTTGGGTGTATACCTGAGTATATTTGCTTAATCATATGGTAACTACTTAATTTTTCGAGACTGCCAAACTTTACCAAAATAACTGCACTATTGTAAAATTTCCACCAACACTGTTGTGTTATCTTTTCAAACCTTAAAGTATTTTAAATTGAAGAGCTCTTTTTAAAAAATAACCAGATTGCTGTGCCTCTTTTAGGAAGAGCCAACACACCAATGTTCATCCATTCCTTCCTGGGTCCCAGAGTAAAAGAAATGTGAGAAAATAAGCTTCTGGTCTTTTGCACCTTCAAAACTGTTTTTGGGATCAATTAAATACTGGCACATTAGACTTGAGAGGGAAGGAGAAAACCTGAGCATCTAACTAGAGAGTTCTTCACAACAAGCTCCGTTATCCACACATCTTGTTTAAAAACAGTCAAAGGGGTTCAAAGAATGTCATGAGAATGGGAGTGAACACTTTCCCTTTGAAAATTACAACTTAGTATTTTATTTTATTGAGGTAATGCTGCTTACATTATTATTGGTATTTTAGAAGTATAGGAACACCCCTCAGATTTGCTGCACATGCTTAGATGTCTTTACTACTCTTCAAACACTGTCGAACACCTCACGTGGAATGACTTTCTCTTCCCAGGGCACAAAGACCAATGGCTCAGGTATAAAACATTCCATGGAACTGATTGATGGATAAGGAACCAAGAGAATCACACACTCCACACACACAAAAAAACCCACAATCTTTTAAAATTTCCAAGTCATTAGCTTTATTTTCACTGAATTCAGCATGGGATGACAAAAATGCATTTTATCACCATAATCAATGTACTATATACATTTGTGTTTGTGTTCCTCATATCCGTAATGATTTTTCTTTTAAAAAAATTGTATTTTTTTGCATAGAATAACTGGGGTGTAGGACAGAAGTGCAAGGGGTGAGAGACAGAGTGGGGAGCAGAACAAGCAGACTGACTGAAATACACTGCTGAGGGGAGCAGGGGTGAGACACGAGAGGTCTGCTGTACCATGTGGGTCAGCTCCCTGGGGGGAGGAGGGGGAATCGAACTCAGGCCATCATGGTGATAGTGCTGAGACTTAACTCCTAGACCACCAGGGAGGCCCTTCCTCTTATTCATATTCATTTTCTACTTTATATCTGTGAATCCATATTAATCTAAAATACATTGATTTCTTACTATAAATTTCCAGTTCATAACATAGCCAAGGGTTTAAACTTCTCCCTAAAAAGTTATTGAGAATTGAATAGTTTACATTATAAGTTTTTTTTTTCATTTAGAGAATTAATTTCATTTACCAGGAAGAGACAAGCAAAACCTAGTTTTCCAGAAATTATTTCCATTCTCTCTTTCCCCTTCTCCTGCAAATTGCTGATCTTTACAAGTTCTCTGTAATTCCATAAGAAAGCTGTTCATCTTATGGTTTCCTAAAGATGGTAAAATATGGTGAAAGAATCCAGTAAACTAAATTTCAGAGTTCACTTTCAAGGAGCAAGTGATAGGTTGGGATGTTGGGAGAGCGAGAGGTATAGATTCTGCTGAGACTGAGAGTTATTCACAAAAG
Source organism: Scalopus aquaticus (assembly GCA_004024925.1). Taxonomy (NCBI): domain Eukaryota; kingdom Metazoa; phylum Chordata; class Mammalia; order Eulipotyphla; family Talpidae; genus Scalopus; species Scalopus aquaticus. Next base: position 123,726 of record PVIJ01003786.1, on the reverse strand, counting down.
TTACGGGGCTATGGCAGAGGGAGAACCAAAACAAACCAGGTTCCTGCAGCTGGACAAGAAGCCAAAGTGAGGAGGAATGGTGAGGTAGCAGGGCAGTGGGATTAGGCCCATAGGTGCTATGTCTTCTGATAGTGATTATGTAAGGAAGTCAAATAATTAAAAATAACATAGAAGTGATCATCAGTCTTTGAGTTGAGGCAGAAAGAAGGCAGGATGGTATTATACCCTGCCTCGGTTCCTTCAGTTTCCTAGGCTGGTGAATGAGACCACCTCGGATGAAATGCTAACAAAATCTTTCTTTGCTATGGTGATCAGCTTTCATGGTGTCCCTTCTCTGCACTCTGTCCAAAGATAAATCCCACTGGTTTATGCGTCCCAGGAAACAGTTATTCCAAAACATTGATGAGCAGACATGGAGAACATGTTTCCAGGTAGCCTGAAACCCAGCAGACAATGTAGCTGTTGTTCATTAAACACAGAAATCTACATTGTATGCCAGGTTCATGCCCCAGACCTGGATGTTGGGCCTGCCAGTCCTCCCCACATACAATTTCAACACAATTGTCTGTTGCAATAAAAGTTTCTGATATTTGTCATCTCTAACACAGGGAAGAGGCAATCACAAGTCAGAATGCACTGCTGCAGCTTCTACAAGTGAAATTTCCTTTAACTGTCAGACCATCAAGTTGTTATTCTATAGCCATCAAGTTATTTTGTGAACGCCATCTAAAAGTCAAGAGATGAAAAAGATGGATGTAAGTATATGAGCTGGATGGATGGGTTGAAACAGGTCAATAGGTAGATGGTCTTATGACCACATGAGAGATAGCAGACAGAAAGAGCGAGGGAGGGATGGACAGATAGACAGACAGACAGATAGACTGACAGTAGACATAGGTAGATTAATAGTTTGGTGACTGACTAATACTTTCCACAGGGGGAAGAAAAACACAGAGAAACAATCCATGGATAAAATATTTAGATTCCTCCCCATTGTGGTGCTGAAATCAAATACACGCCATCATTCATAAAACCTTGATTATTCCTAAGTTGCAGCTAATAACAAAAGACTTACCATCCCAGAATGTAACTCTGTGTGTGTAAATCAAGGTAAAGCTTTCATATGAAGGACTGCCAAATGGCCTTGCTCAAGGACACCAAGAGAACTAGAAGATGCTATCAGAGACCCAGTAGCCAGATGTAGCTGCTGAATACAATAGACAGGATCTACACTGGCTACTGAGCCATTGAGGGCACCCAGATTTCAGCAGCTGGATGATCTGTAGCCTTCGGGGCGGGGCTCTGTGGAAGCAAAGAGAAGTCATTAATCCAGGACAGGACACTTAGGTGGAGATGGTATCAAGGTATTTCAATTGCACATTTACTTTACTAGAGTATTTTCTTTATTCACAATATTTGCAAGCACGTAGTTGAAAACAACTTCTAGATTGATTTACTTATTCAACATATATTGATGTTCAATAATGTGCCAGATACTTTCTAAGACTCTGAAGATCCAGCAGTGAACAAAAGGATAAAAATCCCTGCCATTTTGGAGTGTACAGGTTGCGAGGCAATCTACAATGGATTACTTAATATGTTTTTCAGCAAAATGTAATATGCAATATGAAAAATAAGCAAGCAATCAACAAAAACCCCACAATGTGCCATGTTTTTTGGCGGCCATGGAACACTTATTTGCTTCATCCCACTTTAATTTGGGTAATCCAGCAATGATGCCCATATGAAAAGTAAATGGCAGTAAAGAAATTATTGTTTCCAACTATAAACTGGGAAAGAGATACTTCTACCAAATGTCTAAAACGCCAAATAAAAATTTTACAAATGTCAGAAAATAGTCACAGCAGTAGCTGAGCAGTATGTCATGTCAGTTCTAAGCTTTCCTGTCAGAATGCAACGGAGGTGCAAAAAAATTGAGAATCAATGTCTTTCCTATTGATTCATTCATTCACCACCCCAGAAATGCCTACTGAGTGTTGCCTCCACACTTTATTCAAGGAACTGGGGGTGTACCACTGAACAAAGTCCCTGAATTCATGGAAGGAAGAGCCGAAGACTTCAGATGTTGGTAGGGAAAGACAAAAACGTGGTGAGGGAAGGCTATATGTGGGCATAGACACTTGAGCAGATCCCTGCAGGAGGTAGGTGAGGAGGAATACTCCAGGGAGAGAAGCAAGAGTCAGACCAATGGCCCAAAGCAGGAAAAAGCCTGGTGTCTTGGAGAAGGCATTCTTACATTGGCACATGCCTACCATGGCCAATTACTGTTTTTAACTCTAAGAATTATTCTAGAACACAAATGTCTTTGCAACTTTGCTCCGAGTATACACGTTTCAGAATCTGACCTTTTAATGAATTTCAAATGCTTCGACTATCACTTAGAAAGGATTATCATCAAATGAAAAGCTTTATTTAGAACTTTAAATTTGTACAAATTGACTGCAAATGCAGCTGGACCACAGATCTACAGAATGACACTCAATTATCTATTGCCAAAAAAAGTGGCTTTAAAAAAAATGTGTTAGTTACAAGAAAAGATGACCAGCTTTCTGGGAGCTCTAAATACATGAATTTCTTAGGGGAATGATTTAACTATTTAACCACCTATGTCCAATTTTAGGAGTGAACCCATTTGTCAAGTTGCAGAAAAAGTACTTCACCATGTGGTTAGTTGTTAGGAGAGGAGAAGCACAGAATTTACAAAGTGAAGTAAAGTAGGCTTTTGTTTGATTGCTTGTTTTTTTTTTGGCTTTTTAAATTAATTAAAACCAATTCCATGTATGAAGTATATTTTGGCATTGCCCGAAAAGCCAACGTATAAATACTGAAGTGGGGAAAAAAGACTTTTTGTACAAGTCTGATGGAATCTTACCCTTAACGTAAAATAAAGCATTTATAGAACATATAGATGTACATTTCATAAACCACCAAAACCAAATGTTCGTAGCTCTACTTTATAAAAGTACAACACTCTGTTGTTAAGTCTAACAAAGCAAGGCAACGGTTTCGTTTGCTTGGTTGCAATGCCAAAAACCAGAGGATTATCTTTTATAAATTTTGGTCTACCCTTAGATTAGAATGGATTCAGATTTTTTATTCTCAAAGCTTGTCCGATGTACCTTTCAAATTGTTCTAAACCCAAAAAGCTATAAAATGAAGATGATTCCCCCCCACACACTTTTAAAATTACTTAGGTAATACAAGAAGGGAAAATTTCAAGTAAAATTTTATTAAAGATTCCTCTCTAGTGACCAATAACCAAGAGTATACAAAGTGTACTAAAAATTTAAAGACTAGACTATGTAGAGCATAGACTGTAACAGTAACTATTGACCATTATTTTTTTTTGAAATTTATAAATAGAAGTCAAAGAAATAGGGTCCAACTGAAAAGGCAGCATTCTCTAGTTCTCTAGTTCTCCTATCTAACAATTAAGATGACAACTAAGCCTGTTAAGCAGGCGATGGGAACTGTAACCAAGGTTCTAGCCTCTGAAGTCCTATTCCAATGCAAACAAACAACATAAAAACAGTAATAATTAAAAAAAAATCCTGTTCACTCTGGCTAAAGACCATTTAAGTATGCATAACGGGAAAGAGTTTAAAGAGAGGAAAAGGCAGATTAGAAGTTAAGCCTGCCACCTGCTGTTGAACGGCCTGCTTGGAACTTGGATAAAGACCACTTCTTGAAAGGTTAACCTAGAATCTGAAGAGCTTACCCTTCGGAATTAGAACAGGGGGTGACCTATAAATCATACCAAGAAGAAAAGAAAACCACTAATGTTCAGAACTAAGATGACAGATACAAAGTGACATTCTCATCAAAGTTTCACTAGAAATGAAAGAAATGCTGCTTCATGGATCATTCAACTAAAGGAAGAGTAGACTTCCTCTGCCTGTTTAAGGAATTACCCAGACAATTCTATTTCACCCTCCAAAAGCATCCTTAACTTTAGAAACTGTAGCTTTTGGAAGGAAATTCTGAACGTAAGCACTGTATATGGAAGTAAGTAAGATGGATGAACAATTTCATGGCACTGCCAGAATGCTAACTTAACCAAGTAAGAATTGTCAAGTTTAGCTCTGGATACCCCCTCCAATCCCATCTGTGATATTTCACATATTTTAGTGCATGTACCTATAGCATTCTATGATAAAATAAGGATACAGTCAACTTCTAGAATATATTTATGGATTTGACAGAACACACACAGTATGCTATTCTACTAGTCATACTTTAGAAGTGAACTAAAGCTGCCACCCAGGAAGCAGATCTCTATTAAGTGTTTTTAACATGCACACATGCACACCCCCCACAGACACACAAAGACATGGACACATGGAAACTTCGGGAGGGATTGGCTACACCTATTACCTTGACTGGAGTGAGGGTATCATGGTGTTCATATATGTCCAAACTCATCAAATTGTACACATTAAATATATGCAGCTCTTTGTATATCAATTATACTGAAATAAGGCTGTTTACCAAAAAATGAACAAACTGCCTCCTACGTGGTTAAGAACAAAAAGTCTAATTAACTCTAACTATAACCCAAGAAAATGCACACATGTACACACAGTATGCCATGGGGAGAAATGATGCCAGGGAAACACCAACTTTTTTTTTTTTAAATGCAGCTATCTAATTAAGTGTGTTCTTGCAAACCTGGATTCCTTCTGTGTTATGTTAGAGGATTTGAGCCAGGGTCTCACCATAACCAGACACGAGGTTGCAGCCTGCCCAGATCTTGCATACCTGAGATCCTGTGACTAAAGTGACCAAAAACATTTATACCAGCTGATGGTCACTTGATTCTCACATCCCTCTATTTAGTAAATCGCTCTGCTTATCAACTTGAAGATTGAGGTGAACATTTTCTGAGATGTTCCTGTTCAAGAAGCTTTTTTAAGACGACGTTCCCTGCCAGATAATTCTAGTCTGAACAGGCCTAGGAAGGGATGGCGCTGGCAAGCTTCTAAAGGCAAAACCACTCACAGCCCATAAAAACAGACTCAGACTAGTTTTTAAAAAATATTTAGCAATTAGGCACATGCCTTTAATCCTTCTCAACGAAAACCAAAAAATTTCAATTACTGGATGAAAACATGAATCATTTTACTCATTAAAAACACTCAAGAGAAAAAGGCTAGTTTTCACCTAAGTAACAGCCTTTTTATGGACAAGTTCCAGAAATTAATTACACTAAATCCACAAGTGAATGTATCACTGTCATTCTCGCCTTCGCTGAAAGAAGTCCCAAAGACATTCGGCTCATATAGTGTCTGCATTGTGCAATAGTGAGGAGGAATTCCTATCAGTGAAAAAATAAAAGGGCTAAAACAATTTGCATTCTATCAATAAGCTGAAAAAATAAGAGTGTCAAAATAAGTTGGTTATTTTCTCAACCTGTAAATAAAAGAAAAACCGGTCACCTCCCTTAAGAATTCCTGACTTTAGTCTTCAATTATAATTAACCCACTGCTGTTCTAACTACTACTGGAGTTTGAATACATTTCTAAATCATTTCTGAAATATCTCTAAGCCTCATGCTACTTTCTAAAACCATCACATACACTTAATACTGGTTTTATTTATACAGTTTTCAATTATAATCAAATCTCCACCGAACGTCTACATTCGCCACTGTACAGAACTCCTCTGTCCCTGTGTGTCCTTGTGGTCCGGAATTCTTCAGTTAGTCTCCCCCTTGACTTCCCATCCATCACTCAGTGGAAAGTGGAGCAAATATTTGGCTTCTTCAATAGTGTTCACTCAGCTCCTCTTTCCCCACTACTGAGCCCAGCTCAAACCGACTCTCCTAGGGCACTGAGGGGCCTTCCCAGAAGCCTGTGGCAAGTCAGCTGCTCAGGGCTGCTCCTACTACTCAGGGGCGGCTCCCTGACAGCTCGGTCTGTGCCTCAGCAAGAAACAAACAAAACTGCTTTTACTCACTTGTTTATAAATGTGTGTCCTACAAGAATGTGAGCCTGTTGAGGGGAAGGGCTGAGTCCTATTCACTCTACTTCATTTGCGATTCCCCAAGTACTAGAACAGCACACTGGATTTAGTCAGTATCTGCCAAATGATGAAATCTGAGTGAAGCGCCTGGCACACTTGATACACTTGAAAAAAAAAAAACACGCAAAAACTGTGGGGAGTACTTCCATTTCAGAAAAATTCTTATATTTGTCTTTTCAATATCACTTGCTTCCCATCTTAGTTGTATGGTACCTATATATAAGATTTGTGGGTGCTTATTGGACCAAACTATTTGTAAAGGAGGGCATTTTCCTGAGAGGGGTGAGCCAGGGAAAGCACTGTCTTAAGAGTTGATGTTCCTATACAAGCTCGTGTGGCACCAAAGGAAATGCTTCCTAGCCTGCTGCACAGCAAAGACCGTGGGTGGGGCTCAGCAAAGCTATCCTCAAGTCCTCAAACACATAAGCAAAATCTACTCTGGTGAAATGAAAAAAAAATCAAGGCAACTGAACAGGTGATGATGGGGGAAAGAGGAGAGCAGAAGAATAGAAGGACATCCATATGCTACAATTACTTTTTGCTTGAGATGGTTTTAAAGTAAACTATCTTGTAATATAGTATATATTGGAGCAGGATGAAAGGTGGATTCTACTTGTGTAAAAAGGGGAAAATGGGGGGAATTCATTGAGATCTAGACTGTTCTGATATTTATTAAAGGAAGGAAAAGGGGAACTGGAAACTTTTTAAACTTCAAGGGCCACGACAAGTCTTGACAATAGAATTTCTAACCTGACCCCTTCTCTTCTCCTTATTGGTTGATACTGCACCATGCTTATGGTCATAGTGGAGGGATTTTGACAATGTATGTTTCTGTAAGCAAATTTAAGTGCTTGGAAAAATACTGTCAACCTAATTAAAATCATATTTATTTTTTTAAAAGATATATTTATTTATGTATACAAGCTGGAGTACAGGCCAGAGGTGTGAGGTGGTGAGAGGGTTCACCAGAGACAGAGCGGGGTGCAGAACAGGCAGATGGATGGAAATACACTGCTGAGGGGAGCAGCGGGCGAGGCAGGAGAGGTCTGCTGTGCCATGTGGGAATCTCCCCGGCCGGGTGTCGAACTCACGTTGCCGCTGCCGACAGCTCCACAGCGCAGTGCCTAACCGCTGCGCCACCAGGGAGGTCCCTTAAAATCATATTTAAAAAATAACAAAGAGGAAAAGATCAAGCTCTTAGCTTACAAATGAAGATGGCTTTTTTGAGACAGTCTACAAAAGAGTTTGGAATGTAAAAAAGAAGTGGAACAGGCCACGGCAAGTAACAAAGAGCAAGGAAGAGAGATGTTGGTCAATGCAGCTAAGGAGAAAGTGGTGTAAGAGAAGTCCAACACCAGCCACAGCACCAAGACACCAATCAATGGGGCAAGCTTCATAGGTAGTCTCTATTAATTAGGTGGAAGAAGTTGTTTGTGAGATGAAGGAAAGCAGAAGGTGGAAAGATACAGGGAGTAACTCTCGGGAGTTAAAAAAAAAAGAAGAGGTGAGAATCCAGAGTCCACGAGAAAGGGAAGATTATTCATAGGCCCAGGCAAGTCAAGAGATGAAGGAAGGAAGTCTTTCTTCCTGAGCGGGGTTGAAGGGAGCAGCAGTGGCAAATTTTATCGCTAGGTTGAAAGGGGAAATAGCAGAAACAAAACTGCTGTTTATATGATGGTTAAGTTAACACAGGAGAAATCTGGTTCCTCTTTCTATGAGTGGAGAATGAGGTCAGGAGAGGCACTTGGTACTAAAGGATAGTATAACCTTGAAAGGACTGGCTCAAAGAAGACAAGAGAATGTGCACAGAATAGGCCCTTTCACACCTGCAAGAGACTGGTTCCAGGACCCCCCCCCCCACTCCGGACGCCAATATCTGAGGCTGCTCGGTTGCTTATATAAAATGGCATAGTTATTTGCGCATAACCTACACATATCCTGTAGCGTCTCTAAATTACTTATAATACAGAATACGATGTAAATGCTATGTAAGCAGTATGGAGTATTGTTTAGGGAATCATGACAAGGGTGGGGGCAGGACATATTCAGTACAGATAAAACCATGACAGGTCTAACTACCTAGCACAGTGTATTTTTTCAATCTGAGGTTGGTTGAATCTGTGAATGCAGAACCCCCAGATATGGAGGGCTGACTGTATATATGTGTGGGGGGTGTAATCTGGAGGAGTATGAATGGCAATGTGCTGGTGGAATAATTTTCAGTCAAAAAAGAATGGCAAAACCTTCTCATTTAGAACAGTAGGGCACAAGGAGCTCAAAAATGAAGGGTAAACCTCAACTTAATGAGAATATAATGCACATGAATTGGCAATGCCAGAAGAGCAATGAATCGTAGAGCTTGATGAACAATCCAAACCACAAGGCTGAGCTTTCTTGGGGTATTTCCAGCCTGTGGGTCACCTAGAGATCCTATGTAGATATGACAAGTCAGAAATGATTCCAGTTCACCCGAGTCCAGAATTGTTCGGTCCCCCCTCCCAACTCAACGTCCCTAACCCTGTATTTGTTCTCCTGTCCCGCATCCCTAGAGCTGGGAGGCAATTACATCAAAACTGTCCAGCTTTTTCACTGATAATTCCTATTCATTCTAACATTCTGTCTCTTATAAATCCTACCCCGATTGTTAAACTTTCAATAGTCTGGAGAATAGACTATAACAAATAAACATATGCTGATTAATTATTTTCATTTCACCCCTGTGAAAACCTGGATAGGCCACCGAATGGATGACGGAATAAATGGACATACTTAAAAGGGCAGAATCTCAAGGATTGGGCAAAAAAAAAAAAAACAAAAGAAAAAAAAACAATTAGGCATTTCCTCTACTGTGTTTTATCCTTAGAAATAACCTTACACTCTCCCATATTATATCCCATGATTCAGGTTAAAATAAACCTAAGTGAATTTTAAAATCATGAATAAGAACTTTAGAAACTTGACTCTGGAGATCCAGTTAAGAAAACAAGTCACTTTTTGTTTCAGATGTGCCAGTAGGGACAGACAGAACGCGCAGGAAAACTGTGATTTCACCAATCTATCAAAGAACAGGTGACAAAACAGCATTTCCCAAAGTGTGATCTTTGGAGTATTAAACCAAGAGATGACTCATGAAAAACATTTCTTTGTAGCCATTAAATTTGGAAAATGTGGTAGATGTACCAAGTACTTCTCTTGAAGTTTCAATGAAAACAGAAAATGCTCTGAAAAGTGCTGCAGGAAAGAAACCTATTTAATGTTGCTCTACCCAGCTCTGTCGGAACTGTTGTCTTCACCAAGCCACTCACGTAGCGCCACACTATCAGTGATCAGGCCTGAGGAGGGTGATCACGTAGAAAACGTCGGCACCTGCCGTGACGTACTGTCCAGCTACCCCGTGAGTCTTGACCCTGTGGCTGTCATTATCCATTCACCACTGGGGAAACAGGACTGCGGGGGGGGGGGATCATCAACACCTTATATAGAAACAGAAGGAACTCGAGTAACTTCCTGACAAATTGATGAAGAGGGTCCTGGCCAAGCACTCAATGGCCCAAGTTTGAGGAAGCTGCTCAATGTAGTAGAGAGAAGAGTGAACTCTGTCCAAGAAGGTGGGGGCTCTGTGATCCACTCAGTTAGGCTCCTCTGGGTTTTAGTTTACTCCCCAAGCAATCAAGGGTAACAATGATCTCACCTGTGATAGGATCATTGAGATGGTCCCACAAAATGAGGTTTATGAAAGTACTTTTAGCAGTTTTTATACGCTGTGCAAAAAGATTTATTTCTCTAACAATGGTAGAATCTGTGGAAGGTATTTTCATGTCTTACACCTTTGCAGTTTAAACCCTGTTTCAGATGTGTTAGCCATCATCATAGAGGGAGTGAGCTGTGTTTAAATGCAAATGCTTATAAACCAGACAGGCAGCTGGCCCCACACTGATGGACAAAGATACTTCCTGAACCTCTTGTTTCAATGCCTTATAAACAGGAGGAACTAAAGCAATTATGTCTACTATGTCCGCTGCTTAACTTTGGTTTCTCGTCTGTACTGGAAGCTTCTATTTCTATCCCCAAACTTAAAATCTCATCAGGTTTTATCCTAAGAAATGCTAACTTTTGGTTTTTGTTTTTATTTTGTTTACTGACAAATAAGGACATTTTTAAACCCTCCACCTACTGTAACAATGATCGCTCTTCTGTTTTCTTTTTAAATTGAATAACTAACACACAATAGACTGTACACATCTAAAATGTACAATTTGATAAGTTTTGACATTTGTCTATGCCCATAAAACCATCACCACAATCAAGAGAATGAGATGATCCACCAGTCCTAAAATTTCCTTGTGTACTTTTATAATCTGTCCTTCTTGCCACCCATAGAGTTCCCACCTTAAGCAACCACTTGCCATTACAGATTTCTTTGCATTTCCTCTAATTTATATAAGTGGAATCATAAACTAAGTACTTTGTGTCTGGCTTCTATCATTTACTGCTGGCTCATTCGTGTCACTGACTATCAATAATTCAGTAAATATCATCATCGAGCAGACCCTACCATAAGGTAATAACCACGACTTGTTGACCCATAACGGAGATCGGTGTTGCTTCAAATTTTTAAGCGACAGATTACAGAACTTCCATAAACATTCAAGTGCAGGTCTTTGTACAGACAGAACTTTCTTTTCACTAAGAATGGAACATCTGGATCATATAATAAGGGTAGAGCTAGCATTTTAAGAAACTACCAATCTGTTTTCAAAAATATTTGTATCATCTTAGATTCCCACTTCAATGGATGATAAGAGTTCTAGATCCTACACAAACTTCCAATATTTGTGTGGCCAGTCTTTTTCACTGCGGTCATTCAAAGAGGTATGTAGGACTATGTCATTGTCATTTTGACTAACATTTCCTTGATGAATAGTGATGGTGGACATTTTTATGTGCTTGCCATTCATATCTTCTTTGATGAAGTATCTGTTCAAACTATTTGCCCAATATTTCTGTGTTGCTTGTGTTCTTGCTACTGAAAATTACATTAGTTTTAAAAAGTGGTGCAAAACTGCTAACTAAGAACTCAATCAAAAATTTCCGACTCATGGATTTACCTAAGAGGATAAAACAATTCAGTCATTATTTTCTAAAACCTATGCTGAACTCTTAGCCATATTCTCTAAATATTATGACAAAACTCGAAATGCATTTAAAGCTTGAAAAAGATTCACTTCTTTTTATCAGTATTGCTGCTATGCCTACTAGGTTCAGAACTTAATAAACAAAATAATCGTATATCTATGTACTCTAAAGATACCTAAACCACCTTAAGGAATTTCTCAGTGCATTAGCTAAAATCGCCACTTACTGTCCCTGAGCCACATTCCACACTCTGTACTAATTATATTCTAATTCTGTACGATTTTATTTTACCAAAAAATAATTTGGTATGTCAAACTTGTGTCCACATTTGAAAAGTGAATGAAGCCCAAAACTTCTATCACATTGTTGGTGCAAACAGTAACAGCCAAAACGTGATTTGCAAGCATAAAGATTCATTTTCTTTTTGGTTCTGGAGAGTAAGGCTAGTTTTGAGGGCACCTCCGGGCTTTCCCCTAGGCCTAGTTGTGCTGTGCAGGGCCACTGGTTCGCAGCTCAATTGTTACAGTTGATGTGGGTTTCCTTTTAGATGCCTGGAAAATGACTCTGCTGACCACATCCACATTCTGAAATACTTTTTGAGAACTTGTAACCAAACTGCAGGAACTGAGTCATTTTGCAGTGCCCAGCTAACACACCATCGTTCCAGAATAGACTCCAGTCAAAAGCAGAAATATCAAGGTCTTGTAACACAAGCAGTAAATTGTCTATTTATATGGGGGGGGGGGAGAGCGGGGGAAATCCCAAGACACATAGGACAAAACGGCTCAAGCTTCGGGAGATCGTCAGAGATGGGACCCGCTTAGCAGAATGACCAAACAGAACAGTCTAATTTCCAGGCAATGCATGTGTTCCCTCAAAGCTAGAAGTTAGGAGCTGGTGGAAACAAGACCTTAATGTCTGACTCTGTATTACATCTAGGCAGTGCATTCAGTTGAAAGAAGTATGCAGGAGAATTTGGGGAAGATGGTGTCTTGAACACCCATTGCCAAATTCCTCACTCGGTAAGTCAGGGGCATGTCCCTCATCTCCCACGAGAAGAGCAGGAATGGACGCCATGTTGAAGATATGCATAAAAAGGAATGAGGCAAGGGTGCAAGGACACCTGGGCTTAGGACCAGAGACCTGTTGGCATCTTGTGGTTGCCCTACAGCCTCCCTTACCCAGTTCTACATCCTTGACTCTCCGCTCCCACACGGCTCGTCAAGGAGGTCAGCTTCCTCATGACGTTCCAACTCTCACGCCCTCTGTGACTGCAGAGGGGACTACCTTAGGGGAAAATGAAAAGGAGTAAAAGCAGACCCTTCTCCACAAAACATGCTATGTTCCCAAATTACTAATTTCTCCTCCCCACAAGTGAAACTCTCCATTCTCAGTCAGTTTCAGCCAGAGGTGGTGAGGAAATCCGGTCCAGTTGAACTAAACCATAAATGACAAAACCAATAACTCTTTTCTGCAGGTGGATCCTTGGCTAAGAGAATATGCGTGTTAACACAAATGCATAACTAATTAGTGTAAAACCAGACTAGGTGATTAAGAACTAAGGATCAAGTCTCAGGTGATGTGAAGCAAAATAAACCTGGACAATGCCTATGAACAGCTAGCAAGCCCTGGTAAGCCCAGTATGTTTTCAGGCCTGGTTATGTGATCCAGTGTCAATAAAATGATGTGTATATACATTTGATGTCTGTTCTCACAAATGTCTGTCTCTTTAACACAGAAACACCCAGATGACAGAAATTGTACATGCCTTAAACAAAACGTAGGATTTTAATATCAGATCATGTTAAGAAAATGACAAGAAGCTGCAATCCACCACAGCAAACAACTTCAAGCAATTCCAAACATGTTTTTAACACAAATGTAAATGAGGAAACGTTGATAGAATCCCACTCCTCCCACGTGGTCCACTGCTTTTATTTTCCCATGCTCCCTTTGTGCCTGCAATTGTAAAACGAGTCCTGTCACACAACTTTCACACAACTTTGTAACCTTTACCCAACAGCGAATTGTTTCACAGAACTGTAAGAGAGAACCTATCAACGGACTGAAATAAAGATTACCAAAAAAAGAAAAGATTTTTTAACATAGTTAGTTTAAAAAAAGCCATGCAATTCAACATTCTAAACTGTTTATCACTGAGATTAAAGTCAACATAAACACGCTCAGAGAAAGTGAGTTTTGGCAAAAAAATGGAAAACACCCCATTGCTAGACGCCTGAGTACTCCACACCTGTCTGAGGAGGAGCTGTGACAGGAAGAATTACCCAGGCTTCTGGCTCCTAGCTTATAAGGAGTCAACAGCTCCGCTTTATCTTTCCTTTCCAGGGTTTTCATATCCTAATCACTTCAATGACAAAAGTAGCAATCTACCAGAAGAGAGCTCTAGCGACTTATACACACTCCAGGTACAAGGGACAATGGCTGGACCCTCCAGGATCCCTACATACATCTCCTACCTTCCAGCAGCTTCTAAGGCCAACATGATCTTACCTGATCTGCCATTCACTAGCCCCAGACCTATTTTATGGTTTTCCCCTCTCACACTGCTGCATACCAGCCTCTTCTCTATTCTTTGGACATACTAAGCTGGTTTCCACCTCCACCACAGTTGTTTGGTTTTCTCTGCTTGGAATTCTCTTCCTCCAGATAGATACCCTAATGGCAGGCTCCTCGCTGCCCATGGGCAAGTCTTGAAACAAACACAACATCAGAGAGGTCCTGTCAGCCTTGAATAAAGCAGTTATTTCCCGGACCCTGGGTTCTCCCTATCTGTCTGACTGGTTTTCTTTTTCTCCACAGCACCTACTAATGCCCGTCATATATTAATTTGTTTGATCACTGTCAGTCTCCCCACTCCTTACGAACAGGGTCCTTGTTCACTGCTGCATTCCCAGATCGAAAACACCATCTGGCATGTCGTAGGTGTGCAACACATTTTTGTAAAATGCACATTTCCCACAAGACATCTTTGACTATTGCTCTGTTACAAGCTTATGAGGTCTAGTTGGCACTTGGAAGAGTTTTTATTAACACCTTATCAAAACACACCATACTTTAAGGGCCAGATGGACAGAGGCTATAGCAGAACATCTCCCCAGTAATAAGAGAACTGTGCAGGGGTGTGGGGAGAGAGAATTTTATTCTCTACCTGCTATCCATGAATAGAAGACGAGAGAATCTTTTAGAGTATAGTTGTTAAACAGGGAGAGATAGGTAGAAATTCACTATCTTCACCGAACTTACTACCCCAAACAGTCCTTATTTGGTCTGGCTCAGAGAGAAGAGCCCTGAGATAATGAGCCAACCTTCTAGAGTGTGAGTGACTTTGATTTTCTACATTAACATTGCTTTCTATTAGGTCATACAGACCTACTCTTGATCCGGATTTCACATTTCACGCTTAAAGATAGAAAGCATTTTCACTGCCTTCACTACTGTGGTCAAACCTGTTTCAGAAAACAGACCACGTTTGTGTCACGACAAAGAATTTGAAGGGTTAGTTATGTGTTTTCCAGAACCTATGGGAAAGGACACCCAGATTTTAATCTCAACTAAATCACAACTAAAGATAAAGATTCTGCCTGCTTTAAAGAGGAATATTCCTAAATGCAGCTTGCGACAATTAACAAACCCTCCTCCCTTTTCTCATCTCTCAAAAGAGAGGTTTTCCCTCATTTTTCAAATCTTTACTTAGAGATCATTTCAAAAACTCACAATAAACCTGACTGAGGGAAAAGCAGGAATTTTGACCTCCAAAATGGTTTACATTCTATTTTAAAATTATTTTCCAAGAAACTGTGTCCCGATGTTCTTTTTTACAGGGAAACGAGATAAATAAAAACTCGGGAGCTCTTAGAATTTTATTTACTAACACATTCTGTACTATGACTACTTCTTCTACTACCATTAAAAAAATAAGAAAGAAAAGCCATTTCTCTGTACTTCTTTCCAGTCACAAGACTTTTCTTTCCTTCCCTTAAAAAAAGCAGCCCAGCTGCCAAAGGAAAATGTTTAAAGACTTTTATGAACGTCAGTCTGAAATGTGCCTTGTCTCAAAAATGGCAAAGGATCAAACAAAAGATGTAATCATTGGGGTGAAAAGAACAAAGAGTGAGTTTGTATTTACTCCTCTTCCTTCCTCTAATGGACCTTCACCTTGCCCTTTCTTTCTTCTGTCTGTAGGTAGGTGTTCTCATGTTGATCCGGTGAGAATGAATGAGCAAATGAAAGACAGCAGGCAGGACTAGCAGATGCTCCTATAGGCAGGCTCAGTTCAAGGCCAAGGGATTTTAAAAAGATTTCCAAGCACTCGGAACCCATGACTAGGGTAGTCTGTTCTCACCCTCAAAGTTCTCAATCTGCATGTGAAAGAGGAGGCAATTCTTAATATGAAATCCCTTTCTCATATTTTGAAAATTAATTCCTCGTTCAAACAGGGCTTTATGTACATGGATGGATTCTAAAAAGTCTTTACTTAGAAGTTTTGCCTCTCCAGAAAGTACCCAGAACTCAATGGAGATAAAAGAGAAAATATTAGTAATTATAGATTCTTACTCATTTTACTTTTCTATGGAATGATTCTGTGCCAGACAGAAGAAGCCCCAGAAAGGGTGATGAAAGTGCATCCGTAGGATCCAAATGCTCACATACTTCTCCCTTCCACCCCCACTTTCAAGTGAAAACATTAGAGAGAAAATAGGGGAAATTACATGAGTAAATTTGTTAGTGCATGAGATCAACTGAAAAGAAGGAATTCCCCTCCTGGACTTCAGTGGCCTAATTAAAACTCATAAAACTCAAATGACTAAAACTGCTCCAGTTGATTTGCGAAATAAGAAGCAGCAAAAGTCAATTTTGTATTTCAATATTGAGAGAGGCAGGCCTGGAAGACGTGACACTTTGCAGAAGAGAAATGAGAGGAGACCATTTTTGAGACTTTCAGATTCAGTCAACTTTTAGTCTACTTTTCTACCAAGACTACTTATTCTCTCCTGGCACCAGCCTATCTGAATTTAGATTCTAGTTCCACAGCAGAGTGGGACTAAATAAGTTCCTTCCTGTGCCTCATTGTCCTCGTCTATGAAATGGACATAATAATTGTACTAATGGGCTGTTGAGAGGACTGAACAGGTCAATTCGAGTAGAGTACTGAGAACAGGGCCTTCCTAGCCCATGCTAAGTGTGCACCTCATGGCAGCCAGCTCTGCGATCACCATTTTCCTTAATCCGAGGTGAGAAAAGACATGCAGTTTGGTGTGGCGGATCTATAGGCTCTGGATGAACTGAAGTCTGTTCCTCAAAGAATCTGGGAAGGGAACTTGGAAGTGTCACGCTCCCTTACTCCAGGGACCTTGGCATGTGCTTTACACGTGATCTTCTTTCATACAACAGCCCTGTGAGCTAGGACTGATGTCCCACTCTCTGTGGCTAAGGAAAGAGAGACGGGGTAGCTGATTCCGCCAGCAAGGGCAAAGTGAAAAAACCTCAAGGAGACTTTTTCCAAAGTCTGAGTCTCCAGGGGGCAGACTCTTCAATGGATGCTACACACCAGCACCTGCCTGGTGTCATGGTGACCGTACTCGCATACTTAATACTTGGTGGAAAATATCCAGAAGTTTGGAGATTTTTCTTTTAGGTAATCAGAACTCTGAAAGCTCCCTGCAAAAAGGCTCTGATGGGCCTGTGCAAATTCACTCATTTTCTCCCATTCTGAAGAATTCTAGCGTCATTTTATACATTATCGCACAAATCCTATAATTGGGAGAAATCAATTGGGAGAATTAAGGAGAGGTGGGAAAACTAGGCTTTCTTCCAATCGCAGCACCAACAATGGGCTTTGCACTTAAGCTAGTTCAATCAAAGGTAGTTCGTAAAACCTGAAAGTCCTTTCTTTTGTACATTCTCTGAATTATTTCATAAATACCCAAAGATTACATTCGTATTTAGCTCCATTTCCTCCCCTGAATGAAGGCATCAGTACTCCAAATTCTGATGGCACAAAACAGTTTTAGAAAAATAAATTTTCATGCTTGTGAACATAAAAATGGTAACTAATAGTAAGAAAAATCCAGGGGGCAGAACAAAAGTCATCCTCTCTAGCAGCATGAGATTGAGAGGAGGGAAAGAATTTGAAGATGGAGATCAAAGAGAAATAAACGCAGGACACCTTTGAATTTGTTCAAAGATAACATTACCGCTAGTGTTTCACTGAAATGCCAAAGGAACACATAAGTAAAATACACAATATGTCAGACAGTTAGGTGCTAAGAAGGAAAATTAAACAGGGTAGAGGGATAGGGGATTTTGGAAGTGGATCAGCTTGAAATGAAGTTTCTCATATGCCTAGAAACATACAGGCATTGGAAAAGCCACTGAAAGAGACTCTTCTAATAGGGTCTTTTGAGAAGTGCTAGTAAAAGTATCCTTTTGTGGATTCAGAGTCAAGGAGCTTGACTTCCTCAGGCTGCCTGATTACTCCAAGGCCCTTGCTTTGTCCCAGTGCGGCTCCCACACCAAGGAGCTCACCCCCACCAAGGTGGCCCAGACCGCCTACTGGCTTAAGAGTCCAGAAAATGTTTACAGAAATACATTTTTCCCCAATCTCTAGGATAAGTCCCTTGGAGCGAAGGAAAGAGTTATTTCCATGTGTCTGAATTCTTCAAGATAAGGAAGCCAGGCTGACTGCTGATAGAGATCGATGCTGGGGAAAGTGTGAAGAAATTAAGAGCATCAGAAACTTGGAACTCCCAGACTCCCACCCAGAAAGCTCTGTCGTAAGCATTCCATAGTAGATCCCTGGTAATGACCATGGCGGTGATGTCATCAGCTTTCGATGATTACGGCACTGGGGATGAGGAACGAACAGTTAGTTGTACTGTCCCTCTGATGCAGTCAAGAGTTCCAGTGCCACATCCCCACACCTCTCTCATACCTGAAGCAGTCACGAGGAGCAGACTTCAGCTTGACTGCTTGCTTTCAAGTTGTGGCTTCACTACTTCCTGGCTGGGTCACTTTGGGCAAGTTGCTTTACCTCTCTGTGCATCAGTTTTCCCATACAAAATGGGGAGAACCATCACATTGGTTATAACCAGTTTTTGCAAGGATTAATTAAGTTAAATATATGTAAAGTGTTTTGGACCCACACACAGCTATTGAGTGCTATGTGACAGACACTGTTGTAGATGCCAGTGGTTTGTTTAAAGCAGTGCCTAACACAAAACATGAGCTCAATGCACGTCAGTGATTAGGGCACCATAAACCCTTATCCGACACTCACATTGCTCATTATGATTATAATTGTTTTATAAAGGCAATAGGGTGACTTTTCTATCTACATAAAACTTTAGGGAAATCTGGTACAGCAGACCATCATGAAATACATTCTCAACTCTACAGTAAAACATCCAAGCATTTGTACTACATGAGAAAAATAAACATTATAAATGGCCTCACATCAGTTCAGATCAGCATTTGTTGCCAAATATTTTACATTAAAATCTTTTGGTTTTCAGAGCTTTTTTATTTCAGAAGAGATGGTGGACCTATTATTAAGTCAGAGGGAAAACCCACTGAAATCTTCTTTTCCTTTTTAACTTCTAGAGGTGGTAATGGCCAAATAATTAGTCAAAACCATTTAGGAGTTGACTATAGGAAGCCCTTCAGGCATGGAAAATCCACAACTGCGTAATTAATCTATGCCAACTATTAGTCCATCAAACCCTACCCCCAACACAGTGTGCCGTGAGAGTCTCAGTCAGTCAATTCATTTTCATAAACAACAGATTTAAAATAATCTTGGTGGGCTTTTAAAAGTAACCTTTAAATACGGGGTAAGATACTTAAGTTGGACCACTATCTTAATAGTACAACCATGTTAAATGACAACTGACTCAAAACCTGTATCTTAGAAGAAGAATACAGTCTTCTCTATAGCCAGCCTAGGTGAGATGAACAATGTTACAACAAAGTGGTAGACTAGCCTGCCACCAAAGAAACTTTCTCCATATTGCATTTTAAGGAAATATTTGCAGCTCTTGAAGAGCAATACAGTAACTGGTTCAAGATGTTCTCAATGCTGCTGAGCACTGGATAAATGATTTGCACAAATCCATGGAAGCTGACTTCTCCTGCCTCTTTATTACCCCCCATATGTTATTTATCTTCCCCAACTTTTCTGACCCCTTCCCATTTATTTTATACTGAAGTATCGCTTTGTTTGAGGCCTATGTTTACCACTCCCATGGCGATCTGTACACAAAGGCAAGTAAGGAAGACATGAAACGAGCAGATACTGAGGTTGCTTCATGGTTTTTTCCCCTTCTCATTATCCTCCTACTCAATGAGACTGTAGTGGGAGGTCAGAATGACATTTCCAAACGGAGAACTTAATGCTACATTTCAACATCCAACCCCTCAGTTGTCATAGGAACAACATTATGAGGCTTGGCTTATCTAGGTTCTAACAAACAGCCACTTGTTTTACTAGCAATTAAAGCTCCCCCTTCCAACCAAATATATACATACATAACATACACACCTCAAAACCATTTAATTAGGCAAGGCTGCATACCACACCAAAAATTTAACAAACAGGCCCAAAGGGAAAGTGTGTGTCTTACTGACTATGCAAATACTATCTGAGAGAAATTATCTTGATGTCTGTCGACCTGATTCCCACCCATTTGTGGCTTCACATAACCCAAAGACATCAGGACACCACTAACAGCTTTTAACCGAGAATACAAAAATATTAATATGCTCATTAACCCACATCAATGCTTTTATCTTATATGCATTTTTAAATTAATAAATTAATAAACAGCAAATAGAATCGAAAACATGAAGATGAGATATATACTTTATAGCATTTACTGTTTCAATTTGTTTCTATCACATTTTGGTCATTCACAACAATGACTTCTAAATGAATGAGTAAAACCTAAAAATTATGTAAAGGCTTTTTTCCACGAAGCATTGCAGTGTTTAGCCAGATATTTATCATCATATTTATTGGAGGACCTGCCCTTGATGTCTGTGCCTACCTTGCTTTTTATCTATTTATTTAAAAAGAAATACTTATACAGAAGTTTTGAATTATTACTCTGAGAACAACCACTGAAAAGTTCTCAAAGTAGATAAGGGGGGAAAAAAGAACAATTAATAGATCCCACTGGATTAATCTCCTCCTTCTCCCCCCTCATCCCACACCAGTGCCAGTAGGGAGAAACTGCATTATTGCTACCCTGTTTTATATGATACATCTTCCCTTTCAAGTTAAGGATTTTAAAATGTCAAAAAAAGTAACAGAAGAGGGATCAAAATTACAAACTGCAGATTCAATTTTTTTAATTTGGCTAAAGGTACTTAAAAAGAAATAAATACTATATCTTACACAACAAAAACTTACGTCAATCACAGCTTCACATTCATAAAGGGAGATCACAAAAGTTACCTATATAACTGCTAACAGTTAAAGGACAGTCTTCCACCTGATTCTATATAAGTAGTCATCACATGATTGCATCTACTGACCAATAAGAAACTGGTAAAAATGAGGTAGTAACTCACCATTCTAATTTTATTTTCTTATTCCATTCAACTTTTCTAGCACAATCTTTCTTTTAAGAAGCCAAATCAAAAATATCAGTCATTCATGACTAATATAAAATTGTGTTTCTTTATAGTTCATGAACAAGAATCTATTATATATAATGCAGGTATGCAAAGCCTTATATTTTTCTGAAAATTTTAAACATAGGGGCAGCTCAGATTCATGATTAGAACACTGAATTTAAGGTTGCAAGGAGAGACACATGCACAACAGTAAGAACTGCTAATCACAATCTCTCAAAATATAATGAACCATACAAAAATAATCAACCTTTTGCCACACTAATACAATCAAATAGAACAAGCTTAAAACTCATGATACCAATATGAAAAAAATTACCACCTTAATCTACCCTTTACAATCACTAGGAAATGTTTCTTAACCTTTAAGTGTTTTTTTAAAATGTTTTTTAAAGTTTAATGATTTAAACTTTCATTTTGTAAAGTTCAAACTAGAAACTTGACAGCTTTGGGTAGAGGGAGGGAAAGAGCAAGTTAAGTAATTCTGAAGCATCCATTCAAATATTATATATACTATTCAGACTAAATGGCAATCTCCATCCATGGAAAACTAATGTTGCAACTGTACTAAATAGCCTATTTGATTTTTTGTTCCCCTCCTCCCAACCCACTAAAAAAAAAAAAAAAAAAAAAAAAAAGGAGGGAAGCCAAGCTAGTCGGAACACATATATTCGGCTAAAGTAGTTATCACAGCTCATCTTTGTTAATTACCTGGCTTCTTTTCTCAGCCTTTAAGCTAGATTTTCGGACTGCTCCTTTTCAAGATTCCTTACTCTGTTTATGTGTTCTCTGGTTCGACATAGTTGTTAGGGGTCTGTGAACAATTTGATAATTCCCACGCACACCATATGATATCTATTAGGGAGCAATGCCACTTTTTACTTACCAATTCTGGATAAAGCTGTATTTCCTGGTGACAGAATGCTGCTGCTTCCGTTTGCTAAAACTCCCTCTTCACAGCTTGATAAATCTGATTATAAAATGTCTTTGTTCTAGATCACACGATGCACTTTTCCTACACAAGCTTTCTAAAGAGTTATCTGCATTTCAGTCCTGTAACAAAATGAATAAGAACAAGGGAGGGGGGGAGAACAGGCAGTAAGTCCTCACAAGTTCCTGGCAATGCTTTTTAGCTGCATTTTTCCGAGTTTAATCAGTAAGCTATATTAAAGTGACAGTTACCAGTTCAGGAAGCCAGAGTTTGAGCAAGTCAGTCACAACCAGTTTGGGTGTCTTCCACTGATGTGCCGACCCCAAGGAAGCAGTCACTTGGTCAAATATCACAAGTGGCTGAATCACTGGACAGCCGCCATCCCCCCCCCCCCCCCCCCTTCGAGCAGCAGTCCAGGCAGGAGAGTGGCTGGACTCCTGATGTGGGACCTCTTATAGGAACAGCCAATTAGCTGCTGACCAATCGCAGGCAGCACCTAGTACCTAAGTCACATGACAGGGCAGTCCCTATGACTGCAGGATTTCTGAATTAGTGGGGTTACACAAAGGACACTCATTCAGGAAAAAAAGAAAAAGAGCCCTAAGCCGAAACAGAAAACGCCCAGGCTGTGACAATTCCAGCTTTAAAACAGGGAACACGCGAGCCTCCCAAGCAGAAAGAGCTGCAACCCACCCAGGATGGAAATCACAGGAACTGCCTGGCACATACTAAAAAATAATCCTGAAGCAGAGGCTGAGTTTATAAACCCGCTTCAACGATAAATCCACTCCTCTACTCTCCCTGTCCTGATCATATTATATTCTAAACTTTGTTCTTTCAAAAAGCTCCAGTGAGCCTAAGCAAAGCCACAGTAGGAAAATGGGGAGACACACGAGCCTCCTTCTCTCTCCCCATCCCTTCGAAATACCCCAAAGGAAACTCAGTTTGCTTTGAAAATATGCCATAAATAAAATAATTTCTTTCAAAATGGCTGCATAAATCAGGTAAAATTAAACCTTGTCAGGACAAATGTATATGATAACTACCAAATCACAGGTTCTCTCTTTCTTCGTCTCTCCCTCTTTTTCTCTTCTGTAATCATTTTGGACTGTTCACATCAAGAACGTTGTTGGCACATAAATGAGAAGTCCCCCCACCTTAGTTATTTTTCAGCCCCCAATTGATTTCTTAATTACCTTTGACATCCCAGGAAAATTTCAAGTGTGAATACCCCTACCATTTCTTTGATGCCCCCTCCAAACAGTACTTACAAATGTTGTTTGAACCTGTCCGTTTCTCCACCTTCCCTGACATCTGAGTCCAAAATATAAGCTCAGCTTCATCCTTCAAACCCAGAGGCCCTATTTTGATCCTGCAAGGCTGCAACAGCTCCTTCTCCAAAGCCAGCCTGGAACACTGCGCGGCTTGCCATGCCCAATTTATGGAAGGAAGCGTATGTCAAATAAACCAGGTGATGACTCAGACTGCCTCCCCCAGCCACATTTTCCCTAGAATGGGAGGGTAGGATAAGTGCAGCCCATTTGGAGGTGACTCAGTTTTATTAGACTGGTGATTGTAGTTAATCTGACAAGCTCACATTTTTCTTTTATAACTTGTACATTGCAGGAGCCAAATGCATGTTCTAAATGGTTTCAAAGCATTGGATGTAAATGAGAAAAGTTGCCAGATTATTTTTACGGGATAGCAAGGCCTCTTCCTAAATATTTAAAACTTAAGCACCATTCCCTGAAAATTTTACAATGGAGGCAAACCATACCTTTGAGTTCGCAGGGCAGCAGTAAACCTGTTTTATACGTTTAGGTCTACTGGGAGCTTTCACCATGGAGGACTCGGTCTCATTTTGTGCTCACGACCCAAGTTTAACGTCTTTAAGTCTGGGGTCCACGTGGCAGGTTCTTCAGGAAGTGGTCAGGAACAGGAGGGCCAAGTTGCAGCTTTCACTTTTGCATTTTCCTACAAGTTACACTCTAACTTGAGGAACTATTCACAGAGAAGCACACACACAATACAACAACATCAACCACACACACAAAATCTGTTCAGGCCTTCAATCTCAGCCTGCCCCAAAGCTGTGACATAAAAACTGGCAAATTATCAAATGGCATGTGTGAAAATTCCAATTAAATGAATTGACAGCCCTAAAAGTCTTCCTCTTTAGTAAAAAGTTTACTACCAAGATGGGGGTGGCATTACATGGAATAAATTGTTCCCAGGTATTACACAGACAGGAAGAATGCAGTAATAGAAACTGCAGTTCCCCACACACAAAAAATCTGGAAGGCTCGGTCTGAGCAGTTTAACTACACTTATCTCTTCTCAGCATACTTCCTTTCATCTTGAGCAAAGTCAGCAACTGCTTGGACCAAGTCTTGACATTTATTGCCGATTATACCCTGATGGACAACTAATTTTGTTATAACAGAAAATACATTTTATTTTTAAAATATGGGAAA
The DNA here is from genome assembly GCA_004024925.1 of Scalopus aquaticus. Classification (NCBI taxonomy): domain Eukaryota; kingdom Metazoa; phylum Chordata; class Mammalia; order Eulipotyphla; family Talpidae; genus Scalopus; species Scalopus aquaticus. The sequence goes on along the minus strand of PVIJ01003786.1, from coordinate 99,492 downwards.
ATGTTCAAAAAGCTAATTTCTAGATTGGTAGAGGAGGACATAGAAAAGGTATATATACAGAAACCCTGAAACAGTGAAAAACAGTGAAATCGGGAGTTGACTAATCACAACAAAAGACTCCCTTTAGGGTTTTACTGGAATAAACCCCACATTAAATTTACACAGAACTATTTAGATGTGTATTTCTGAATTACACTTTTGAAGCCTTTCTCTCTTAGCAATGCATACAAATCTCTCATTCGGTAATTAAATCTTAATGTGGAAACTTCAACAGGGATGTATTAATCTAACCACTGACTTTCTTCGAGCAAAATTTTACTGGCTTAAAGAAAGTTACCACCCTATGCTGCGTAGAAAACATGAAATCCATAATTATAAGGCTTTCAATGGACATAAACATAGACTACAATAACAATGCTAATAAAATCAAACACCTAAAACAAATGGCACCTTACAGATCTGTAACATTGTAAAAGCCTGCAGCCAGACTTGGGATATGAATCCTGGCACTGCCATCCCTAGCTGTGGCATCTGGGTTAAAGATGAATACATATGTTCATGATAGTGTATGCCTGTAAATACCATGTAAGGGTGGCTAGCCTATTATCATCATCACCCAACTTCTACCCATTTTAGTGCTCTTTGCACCATCCTTTTGAAATAATACACACCTTGGGGATTCCCTAAACTACATTTCTGCATGAAAAAAATATGAGTCCATAGGAAAAAAAAAGAATTCTATCATTATTTTACTAATGATGACAAAGTCCATCTTCTTCTTCCCAAAGTTTAAGTAGTTGAAATATTAGTTTGGTTTTACAACCAACATCTGTTTGGGCCTTTTCCCCCAAAACTTCTTGGAGTTTCCACCCAGTGTATAATTGAACCAGGTCAGTCAGGGCAATCAAAACTTTCCATGCCAGTCAGCTCTGAGGGGTGAAGACACGGGAACTCATCAGCTAGGAAAGGTGGATAGGTCAAAGAATGGGGAGAACAAACACTACAGCCCTGGTCTGGGGCAGAGCATTGCCTCAACATCAAAAAGGGACCCCAAACAGAAGTAGTTTTAGACCCAGAAAAAAGTACCTAAGATCTGTTTATTTTCTCTAGAGGATCATGACATGAAACTGTACTATAGTTACCCTAAGAGAAAAGCATGGAGGAGAGGCGAGGAGGGTGCAAAGAAGAAACCTTAGATGCTTTCTCTTCCACGCTGCCTTTCATTATGAAATATTTCTTAAAGGAGAAAACTACATGGATTTCCGTCTGAAAACTATATGAAGAAGTTCAAGCATCCCACAAACCTTGCAGTAACAAAAGCTAATCATTTCTAGCCAGCACAGAACATATTTGAAGAATGATAAAAAAGACAGCAGCCAGACACCCCTGAGTAGCAGCTTTATAAATAGGGCACTCCCCAAATAGGATGTGCAGCGCTGTTCTGGGAGGGAAGACCAGTCCGGGTTTTGTCTGACGGTGAACAACTGCTCCAACTTGTCTTTATCCAGGCAAAGTTTCTGAGACAGATGGTCACATAACGGGGGGTGGAGGGGGGGAGGAGCCAGCAAAATGGAGAGAAGGTGGTTAGGATTACAAATGAGTATTTGGGGGGAGGCTTGATTCCATTCGCCTCCATAGGGGAGCAGAGTTTGAAGACACGGAGACCTGATTCAACACATCAGTTAAAGGCAGGCGTGGCGCTCCAGCGCACAGCTGCCGCCCCCATCCTTAGACAATCTCTCAAGTAATCAAGGATCCAACCGTGCTGGCTCCCAGGGCCAGCGCTACAGGTCAGGGTGCAGTCGGCTAGTTTCCAGTACTCCTCTGGAACCAGCACCTGCGGAGACTGGGAAAGTGACTTCATTTCACCAACACTTTTGTTTCAGCTGGAAGATGGAAATAACTGAGAAAATCCAAGTCAGGAAAGGAACAGAGATCATCACTTCAATAATGTCTGCCACCACCATCAGGTCACTAAGGGTGAACTGTTACCCCCGGTATCAATCTTCCAACTACTTGGGGGGAAAGGGGATGGAGAACAATCTTAGGCTTCCAAGTTACATTATTCATTAGAAAGATGAGAAAAAGCAACTGTACCACCTGCTTCACAATCACCAAAAATCTTTGGATAGCTGCTAAATTTTTTATTATAACACAGTGTCCCAACTTTGAGATCAGAAAATTAGTCTTGTATACAATATGTCAGATTGCCAAAATTTGTTATAGAAACCCATCTACGGAGCCCTGTTCATCACCGTCAAGCATACAAACTGTGTCTACACTTCCATAAGACAACTTGAACTTGATCTGATTTCTCTACGCGGGCTTGCCTCGGTGCCATGCTTCCCATGTTATGTAAGCCACTGCTTTGCCTGTGTTCCTGCAATGATTTCAGATCTAAGCAGCACACTTCACTCAGAAAAGTTTTTAGTAGTTGTCTTCTTTCTCCACCCATTTTAAAGAAATAACTGACTCAGATTTCTGATGGCAACGCCATTGAGTGGGAGTGAATATGGGAGTAGGCAGGGTGGGAGAAAGGGAGGATGAGGAGGAGGAAGAGGAGGTAAGAGCCAAGAGCTGAATCACAGCCATGTGAGTAATCTTAAGGCTTTTTTTTTCTTCCTAAGGGTATGAATCAAATTAAGCTTGTTTTGCTGTGGGTGAAGGAAGAGGAATATAATAGCGTGAATCAGAGCAATTATCAAATATGCGGCACTCACTAAAAATTAATTACACTGTCTTCTCTCACATGTGTACCCGAAGATGCCAAAAAGCTTTTGTTAATCAATATAATCTTTTAAAAAATTCAGAAGAGTTTGAACTTGATTCTCACCTTCTTCCCTTTAAAAAATTTCCTTTTACATATAAATTTCAGAAACAGGAATTATTTAGGCACTTCCGTGTGATAATCTTTGGCCCTTGGAGGTTAAGTGTGAAAACAAAGTGGTGAACACAAGAGAGATACGAGACTACAAGCTCTCTAGCTGTGCGTGCTGGAAGCAAACTACTGAGTTGATGAAAACAGTTCTGCAGAAATGAGCTGGACTTCGAAGAACATTCTAAGTGAATGCTGCATGAGGCAACAGACCTCGTGAAAAAGTGTGCATTCCCTTCGTAAGGGTTTTTCATGTGAATAAAGCTGTCCTGTAAAGCTTTTGAGCTGCCTTATGCCGAAATAAGTGGATTCTTATCAGTTTAAGAATTTACTAGGACTAACATTGAGAAAAGGATGGATTAAGACATAGAAAATGAGCTTTTTGGAATTAGAGAAGCACATAATTTATTTTGTAGCTGGAATACATATCTAATTAGACTCAAAGAAAGGAATGTTCTTTTCTGTTTTAAAATCTAATCTATTTACTAATTCATGGAATAGATATATTACGATGGGGAAAAAAAGTGTTAACTAAAGAGAAAGACTCGAAAGACCAAATAATATTTTCCTAGCAAATCTACTCATTAGGAAATCAAGAGAACATTTCTGAATAATACTGAGACATATATATGTGTGTGTGTGTGTGTGTGTGTGTGTGTGTGTATACACATATATATTATATATATATGTATACACACACACACACATTACCACCGCAACAAGCTGAAATGTGCTGTCCCTTTGCTAATTTACCCACAACGTTTTTTTCTCCTCCTTTTGGGCATGGTATGGGTATTCTGTAAACAGGCAAATATTCCTTACGAATTCAGTACCTTTACAAAATATTCCACACACAGCTCAAAGAGAATAGTGTCTTTATCACATTGTCAGGTTTTCCAAAGTTCATTTCCATTTCTGGAACTCTGTTCCTTTGTGCTAGCACCACCTTTATTGGAGTCCTCAAATAAATTATTTCAAGACCACTCTGATAAGCAAGAGTTTTTTTAACTTTTCAACATCTATGTGTGCCTCAATTTGGAAACTGTTATATATAAAGTAGAATTCTTTGGGGAGGACAATTTGCATTCCCAAGTTTACATATCCCCAGATCTGCCTACCTAACAAAAACATTTTTGGAGATTGTAGTCAAGATGGTTACATGACCCACAAAGATAAATCAATACAGGGTTCTTGTAAAATGAGTCAGATCTGTTTTCAGACTAGGTGACTTGGATATTTCCACCCCTCACTCCTAAAGTTCCCTGCCACCTCAACTCAGCCAAATTAAAGATACTATAGCATTTGACTTTCTACTTTTCTTTTTTAAAAGATTTATTTTTTAATTTATTTATGCATACAAGAACTGGGGTGTAGGCCAGAGGTGTGGGGGGGGGGCGGTGAGAGAATTCACCAGAGACAGAGTGGGGAGCAGAACAGGCAGACTGACTGAAATACACTGCTGAGGGGAGCAGCGAGAGAGACAGGAGAGGTCTGCTGCGCCATGTGGGAAGCTCCCTGACAGTTTCTTATGTAGTGGAAATAATATTCCCAAACCCAATTTTGTCATACCCTGACCTGTCTGTCTACTACAAAGGGCTAGAGGAAGTGTTCAGAAATATCCAATTCGTATTTTAGCTCTATCTATATATGTTCTAAATAAGGACTGCATGAGAAGAAAGAAAAAAAACTGGTCTTACGGATTCTAAGTTGGAACCCTCTGAAATGGAAAGGAGAAACAAGGGCACTATTTAATTTGAAAAAATGTGATTTTAATAATGTTTTATTTTTTACCAGTCCGGTATCAAGTTCTCTTGTTTATATTTTTCCTGTATTGTGCATCTGAGCTCACTCCCTAATTTAGCCAGATCCATCATTTTTCTCTCTCTAGGATGTAGCCAAGTTATCAAAACACTGCAAACTATGGAGAAGCAGTAAGTAGGGTAGTGAGGGGGCTGGAAACTACTGTAAGATAAAAAGATCTAGAAGTATTTGAGCAGAAGGAGGGAGAGAAAGCACAGAGGTACCTATCTATTTTTTGATGGGTGAGTAAGAAAAGTCCTATCATGTAGAAATTGGACTTAAGAAGGCCTTAAGAAGTGATGCCATAACAACCTGGCAGGGATATTAAGGAAGATGTCACCTTATCCGATGGACCTTAAGTCCCTCCTTCCAACTCTGCAATGGTCGCAGTCCAGGTTAATCTATTTTAGGAGTTGGGATGCTTGTGATGAAGCAAAAACAAATGAAGAAATAAATTCCTCTGTTGGAGAGTTTTAGGTCACAGACTAATTTACCTTGATTATTTCCTCTCTCTGGTGACAATCAATGTACAAACCTTTCTATAATATCTCTACCTCTGGCCTCACCTCCTGTGACCAGGAACCCTTAGAAAGTGAGGTGACTGGCGGTACAATGACAAAACCACTTTTTCTCTCTATTCCTACTCTAACAGGTCATTGGAAGAACAAGATGATCCATTAAAAATGATATAAGTTCTATAGTTATGTGAGGTGTCACCCTTGGGGGAAGGAGGAGGAAGAAGCTGGGTGATGGGCACGAAAGTCCTTTCCCTACCATTTTTGCAATTTCTGAGAAGTCTGTCATTTTTTCAAAAGAAAAAGTTGAAAAATGAAACATACAGCTTTCTGGAAAAAAAATTATCTGTATACTCATCATAACACAACAGTCGAAACTCACTTTGGGTTAATTAGTCCAAAAGATGTTAATTCTCTACTTAATGCTGGAAATAGACATTCAGTAGGAAAATAAGAAAATTCTAACATGAGTACGGGGCCAAATCTCTCCCTTCTTGTTTAATGTATATAGAAGAGTAACATTTGGTATCGTTAAAAACTAAAATGTAAACTCATTTACTACAAATGACAAAACTAAGGCTTACAAAGGAGTCTAATTCTAAGATCTAGAAGAGATCCACTCTACTTAATATAACTTGCAATTTTGGTTGAAAGACAATCCATTCTTTTATGTGCCATTAGGGAAGAAGCAAACTTTGCCAGCTCAATATAGCACAATGCCCTAAAGACAGTCCCGAGTGACCAGTGAGCTTCTTATGGCTTTGTTCTGGGCGATCTGGCGATTTCTCCTGCCTTCAGCTGCATTGGACAGCATGTGACTGGCAGTCCTTATGCGTGTATCTCAGCAGCAAATAACACAGCTCTAACTACTTATATTTTCCTAGTTGTAACTTTGAAAGAAAATATGGGATTTTAGTTCACTTCTCCAACAATGAACATTTGCTTCACTAATACCAAATTTACTCCCTGCTGTTCTCGTGCCTTTCTTTCTGTGTGCACAATAAGATTATGCTTTGATGCCAGTGAAATTTTATTTCAGTAAGTGTGATCTTATTGAGAGCACAGCAAATGGCAGGTACCCTCAGCCATGTATAGAACCAACAATACCATTGACTTATTTCCTATGTTTCTGACCACCTTGTTCAGGTACTGAACTAGGTTCAGGGAACAGCCATGAACAAGAGAAAAAGTCCCTGACCTCAGAGGGTTTCCAGTTCAGAGAAGCACACACAATCATACAAATGCAAAATATGCTAGCTGGTGATGTGTTCTCAGGACTGAAAAGCAGGGAATCCTGGGGTGTGGGTGTAGGCAGGGATGAGGGTGACTTACTTTGTTTGTAGAGATCAGTGAAAGTCCTTTCTGACCAAGTAGGCATTCAAACAAATTTCTGAAGTAAAGAAAGGAAGCAGCTTCCCTGTAAAATCTCAACAAATGAGAGAGTAAGGAAGAGTACAGAATTTGCACAGTGACTCTGAGGTAGGTATACACTTGGTCAGTTACAGGACAGCGAGGAGGCCAGTGGCACTGAGGCAGAATGGGCAAGGGAGAAAGAGGATGATGACACTGATTGGGGTAGGCAAGGATGGGGGAGCAGATGACATGGTACTTTCCAGTCTTTGTCTTTGGAGGGCTATAGTTTTTGAGTGAAATTGAAAGCCACATGAAGCTTTTGCTCTGAAGAGTGGAATAATCTAAAGACGCGGCTCTTGAGGCAAGAGTGGAACAGTGTAACTAGCTGATTGACAGCTAAGATGACAGTGGCTTGGCCTGATAGCGTCAATGGAGATATGAGTGACTGGTCAGATTCTGGATATGATTTAAAGGAAAAGCAAATAAGATGTGCTGGTGGGGGTTATAAGATAAAAATAGGAGTCAATGGTGACTCCAAGGATTCAGTTTGGGTAACTGAAAGAAAGGAGCGGGAAAGTGTGCAGTGGAGAATGAAGTGTTGGATTTTAAGCATGCCAAGTATGAGATGCCAATTAGATATCCAAAGAGAGATGAAGTTGAAACTGAGCAGAATTCTAAGATGAAATCAGTTTTTAAGTGATATTTAAAGTCAAGAGATTAATTTGACTTTGGGAGGGAGGACAGATAGACAGAAATGGTAGGAAAACAGAGGCACTTAAACATGAATACGCTGGGGCGATGCCAGGAAGAATCAGCAAAGGAGACTGGCAAACAATACCTTCCAGATAGGCCAAACACTAAGCCTTGGCATCAAGGGAGCCAAATGAAGAAAACGATTTTAAGGAAAAAGGCAGAAGCAATAACGGTTAAATTCTACCAGCAGGCTGAATAAGAGTTGGGGGACTCATCACTGGATGCATTTGAAATTGGGAGATCTGTGGGGCATCGAGTTGATGAGGGAGGGATGATCAGAGATGTATAATTGATAGGTGAATGACTATGTAAGGGTCCCTCCATATTTAATCACTAAAACCAGATGAAACAAACCAATAAAGTTCAGTGACTGCAATAAATTGCAAGTGATGGGGTTAGCGATAAAATCAGGGCTCCCATGTGCCAGTTCAGTCATCATTCCATCTTGTCCTGGAATGTGGGGTTCTCCCCTAAAGGGTACTTAGTGGCCCAATGAGAGAAGCCATCTCGTAAGTAAAGTGTTTCTTAGTGGGAGAGTACGGGACTCCTCGGGGTATTTCCAAGAGGACAGTTATCTCCACCCTAAATGTTGTTAAAGTGCCCGGCCATCTTTGCCTCCCCACATCAGGTGGCTGGAAGCTTCCATGGATGTTCCAAGCAGGCCTTTTACCACCTGACCTCTACTTTTACCCTGACTTAATTAAACCCCCAATAGATGAGGAAAATAAAGAGAATACGGTACAGATGATGGCCCTTTCAAAACTATACATGTTTTAGGAGGAACAAGGAAGGGATGTGCCTTTAAATTGTGTGCTCTGAAAATTAGTAAATGAAATATTAATTTGCTTGTACAACAAATATTTTTTTTTTACCTTACCATGTGTGGGTCCCAGGCTCTGGGAGAATAGAAACACACAGGAGAGACCCCATCAGAATTGCATGAGAATTCAAGATGCAACTGTAGAGACCGGTAAGATCAGGAACAATAATGAATGCTACGAGGCAACATGTGGGTTCTATGATGTGGCAGAAGGCCACTCTGCTCTCTGCTGCCTGCCCTTGGCCTTGAACGCCAACAGAATCCAGCCGTCAGAGCTCTTGAGAAGGGCGGCAGAATGTGTTTTCAAAGGCGAGCAGCATCGATGATCAAGGAGAAAAAAGCTGACTGGGTAGGAAGAATGGCAAAGACATAGGTATGGAGGCAGGAAAAAAAAAACCCAGGTGTTCTTAGGAGACAAAAAAGCACAGCTGTCAGAAATGTAGCCTTTGTGGATAAGAAGTTGGAAAACCCATTTCTGACTCAAATTTGAGTCCTGAAAATCACCCAGCACTTGGTGGCAGTGGCCTGGAAAGGGCCAGATGAAGGGCGTAGCTCAGGGCTATCACCCACTGCCAGGGAGAACAGCAGGGAATTTCTGTCTCAACCTGCCCTCTTGTCTCAGCTCTCACCTAAAGCTCCCCATCCCAAGGATGGTTTCTGTGAAAGGAAGTATGGGGATCCCAACCAAGAGATTCCCCTAGAGCTAAAATATCAAATACAAATGAGAGTGGGAGGCCAGGAGAGGTTGTAGAATACATGCCTCTACTTCCCAAGCCTGGCATTTCTCAGTAGCACCCCACCATACACACACTTCCCTAACTTTTTCCATATCAGTGTACCAGTCCAAGGAGCCAAATCTCCCCTTTTTTCCAGAGGAAAAAGCACTGCAGCATTTATAACACTGTGTGGGCCAAAGGAACACGTCTGCCGGGGAATGGACAGAGGAGTCTGTCTTGTTACACTGGGTACAGCACCTTGCCCAGGTCTAATGCTCATACATACTCAATACATCTCTGTTAAATGAGTCCATGACAACTAGATTAGGCAGTAAATTGTAAGCCAACTTCATTTGTCTATACTCCATTAGAGAAGCACCGCCACTTAGGGGAGAGAAATGGGGTGCCAGGTTCTAAGTAAAGGGAAAGCTATGTGCAAATGACTCACCAACGCTCTGTAACCGTGCCAGGGTTACGGCATTTGCCCTCCACCTCACGATTCCTCAAGCTCTTTTGTTATCCTGTTATGCTTACCGCAATCTCAACCTTATCCCTTCCTTCCTCATTTCCCTTCTCAGCCTCTTCAAAGATTTCACATGAGATTTTACTGAGGGGGCAAAAATCATAATTGCAAAGTACATGGAGAGTGTATGTGCAGTTCCAAATCAGCGTGGTAGGTGGCGCTACGCCTACCTCCAGCCTCAGAAGGGAGCTAAGACCTTGGCTCTGAGTGTGTGCCCTGCAGAGTCCTGGTCCTTCCTTTCCAGAGAACTTAGAAGGGAGGTCAGCGTAGTCACTGGGGTAACAGGAACATCTTTGCATCTCTCCCGTAAAAATATATTTCTAAGGCTTTTTTGAGATGTTTCCCAAGTCTTTGCTCTCAGCTTTGGCTGGACCTTAGAGAGAAAGCCAAGTGTGTGTGGTTTGAGGTTCAGTGAGTTCTAAGATGGACAAGATGAAAAATTCTACCTAAGGCTTATCTTGTACATCAAAATGAAACGACTTTTACAAGGAAATAAGAAGATGGCTCTGGAAACCCAACCACTAAAATGAGACAATCACAGCTTTAGGGCAAAGACAAAGTATCCCAGAAATGTTCCCAAAATTGCCTGGCTGAAGAAATTCTTGATCATCTTGCTGAGAACACACAGGACCTTCGGAGATGGTAGCATACCCAGCATATGGTATACTCCTGCTCAAGGCAGTGGAAGGTTGGAACCAATTTTTAGAGGAAAGGGGAAAAATGAGGTTGAATGGGATGAGCAGAAAACAGGCTTCACTGGACCAGCCTCTTCACTGGGGAGTTGATGAGACTTGGATCTGGGTGGGTCAAGACTCACAAGTCATAGCTAAGGAATTTCTGTCTGTCCCTCATCAAACACTTGTATCTACTCCCTTCATCTATGCACCCCAGACAGATCCCAAATAACTCCCACACCAAGCTGCTATTAAACGTGGCTTCTAGGTATATTGTATCTTTCCCCCTAACCTCTTAAGAACATCACTGGCAGTCCTGGAACAGGGTTTGGTTTTATCTCTATCCGCTGATTCTTTTAAATATGTTTATTATGGAAATTCTTAAGCATGCACAAAACGCAAAAAAATAGTATAATGAACCCCCCCAATGGGTCTCTAACTGGTTTCAAAGATTAGTATTGCCAATCTCGTTTATCTATCCCCCTCTGCCATCACCTTTTTCCTCTCAATTAAAAGTTAATTGATATCATAATACAAGTGCCTCATTCACTTCTATCAGAGCCACCATGACAGAAGGAGATATAATATGACAACTCAGGTCAAGATTTTAAAAAATTGTGAAAGGTTCTTTTGGAAAATTAAAATTGAGGTGAAACAAACCAAAAAACTGACAGCCTCTCCCCACACACAAGTCAAAGTCACTTACCACTCTTTTCCGTACATTTCTTACCTCAGGAAGTTAAAAGATCAGTATAAAAATAGATAAGCAATATAACATGTACATTTTTTCAGCTCAAGAGATTTATGCTTAAAATATTTTTTAAATGGTTAGGCAGTTCTGTATTTTTCGTGAAATTTAAATTGCTAGCAGATGAAAGGTTAATACCTAGTGAACCGCATTTACAAAAATCTGTATGTACACATTCCATATTCTCTTAAAGTTAATATGGGGAGAACTGTTTATTTTTAATGGAAATTCAATGTCTATAATTGAGAAAATAGCTACATTTGTGTTATTTTATACCCATATATCCTTTTTTTGGGGGGTGGAGGTTGTGGTAACATCTTATTTAAATACAATTTTAAGAGGGCAGAGATCATTTAGATTATTTTCTTTGCCAGGTGATTAAGGCACACTTCCTAATTAAAACCGAGAAGCAGACATCTGGTCTTCTCCCCGGACTATGTGAAAATGTTTAAATTTTACAAAATCGTCAGCCTAGAATTGTTGTATTTGTTATTCCCTCCATCTGCCCTTTCAGTCTTGGTTAAATCCCATTCCTTCTCACTCACTGCATCCCCAAGTGCCTACGTAAAGAACTCACACTTGCTAAGTGCTCAAAATATCTCAGATATGCAGAATAAACCACTGCTGGTTTATTTGACACGTTTTCCAATCTTCACAAACCTTACCTATCTCAGCAATCCAGCTTTCCTCTCTTGTACGAACTCCATTCCACCTCAGTATTGATTTTAGTGTTCTGACATTTAAATTTGTAGTCTTCTGAAGTGTCTAAGAATGATGTATTATGCCTTATATTATAGTTACATTAGCTTTTCCAAATCTATGTCCACCCGTTTAAAGATCCTGTGTTTCCATGTGCCATCCAAACTGCCAAAGCCTTATAAGTCATTCTCACCAGGCATAAGTTAAACATTTCAAAGTAGAACTTAAAGGTTTTATTAACAGGAACCACATATTAATGCCACTTGATGTTAGGGAAGCTGTATCCTTACAGTACACTATGTTCTGACTTTGCAAATCTACCATTTTTTGTGCAGAGTAACAATCTAAATAATGCTAATATACTGCAGCACTCCTTACTGGCTGATGGTGTCTAAAGCTCTGGGGAAATGTAATAGCAGCCTCTAAACACCTTAGACAAAAGTATATGCTTCATGCAGAATGGTCAAATGGTAATTACTCCCTCTATGATGGAGAGATGGAATGAAAAGTGGAAGAAGTCAAAATTATGAGAAATTCAGGCTTGAGAATAAAACATGTACACTGAAAGTGAAATCCTAAAAAATAATGAATCTCAGAAATTGCATGAATATCCTTTTTGTGACAAAGCTATAGTAAACTCATAGAGATGTCTAGAAATAATCTTTAGATATAGTTATGTACCAAGATGGATGAATCAAGTTAAAATTTCTTTCACACATCTCAGCGGGGAGGACATTATTTTCCTAGCTTGTTAATTTTAAGTTACGGTTGCTCAGCTTCTGTCTGCACTGTTGAGATTTGGAAGCAGGTTATTTATTATTGGGGTGGGGGGTATCCTATAGATTGTAGGGTGCTTAGCCACATCCCTGGCCTCCTCCCACTAGATGTATCTCCACTCCTCAGTCATGACAACCAAGAAATATTTCCAGACCTGCCAAAAGTCCCTTGGGGGCGCAGTCATCCTCAATGGAGTACCACTGTTTTTAGCCCCCAAGCCCACCCATCTGTGTACCCTTTCCTCCTTATCATCCCCCACTGACCAAAAACCAAACTCACCAATAATATGCTAATTTTCTTCCAAATCTCTAAGCTTACTTCAATGAAGAGTTGTGAGAATTAAAACAAGCCATAAACAGTCTTGTTATGGTTATGGTTCCAAGAGGGTACATAACAGGCACTCAAGAAAAGTTGGTTCCTATTTTCCATTTCTGTTAAGGAGTTTGTAGCTTCTAACACAGATATCTGTCCCTTTCAGATACCTTATTTCAAAGGTAAGCCAAAATATTTTGATTATGGCATTACATTCCAAATAATAGAAGATTGTGATTTCTTCTATCTTTTCTCTCCGTAGGAGGAATGCAAGTTTTAATGTTTAAGGAGAATGCCAGACTAAATAAATTCTTAGCACTTTAAAGGAAATGGTTTTTCCACTTCAAAGATTTCTAGCCAGGAGGCATGGTCTTAAAAACATAGCACCTTCAACAATGTCTAACAATAACAACCTATACAGTATTTACAGCCTCCCACCCAAGTTTCTATGGTGATTCTTGAACTCAAATGATTTTAATTCAAACCATCTAGTTATCTAAACAAAATCCTTTTCCTCTTTGCTTAAAGCATTTTCATAATTTGTTGGAGTGAAAAGATTAATACTTTATAATAAATTTTTAAGTTAAGAAATGAGAAATATTGCTATGACACCTTTTCAAATCCTAACAGACTGAGGATAAGCATTCTAGACCCATTTTCTAAAACTTTTACTTTCTTACAATCAGGAAATACTAGACATTGTTCAAATGGAGGCAGAGTTGAAGCACGGAATGTAGTCGGAAAATCATTAGCAAAATATTAATCACAGCTGAAATATGACATGTGCTCTCCCGTGTTCTTCCAGCAATTAAAAATACATTCCATGCTCTCTAAGTGCATATACAGTATGTCAAACTGCATGAGAACACCATAAAGCTGCTGAAATTCTGAAACCCAACCTGCTCAAAGGCTTGAAGAGCCTTTCTCCAATGACGTTAAGAGAAATGTAAGTGTGCTTTTCAGATGTTAAGATCTTTTTATTGTTATTATTTTTATTTTTACTGCAGTATCATTGTTTCACGTCCTTGTTAGTGTTTTAATAGTATAGGATGTGGAGATTGTACAAATACATTAAAAGGCTTTCAAAATAACCCCCAATAAACTGCTCAACATCAACAGCATTTCAAATTCTTAACCTAATTTTAAATTTCTGTATTTGTTGCAAACGATACTCAAAAATTTTCCTTGTGCTCCTAAGAATGCTAAAGGGTTTAAGATCCCTCTAGCAGACATTGGCATAAACTATGAAAACCGTGGGCTGTATTTTTAAAAGGTGTCAAAGGAAAAGCAGATGAAATGCTGTAATCTCCACCCACTGTCACTTAAGACATGCAGCCCACGCACGCCCGCACGCCCAGCCAGCATCCTGCATCCACCCTTGCTTTCAAGCCCACTGCATTAGACCATGGAAACTCAGGATGTGTGGCCACAGAGGCCTCTGCGCCGGTTCCAGCTGGCCCACCACGTGGCGTGGCCGTGACCTTAGTCACACTTCCCCCTGACATCCTGTGAGTGGGCTCATGCTGGAGCCAGACCTTCCCACCGTGCTGCCGCCCAGCTCCTGGAAATGACAAACCCCCACTCCCTAAAACATTCCATTCTCCTCTAACACCAACAGAGCTTCCTGCTCCCCACCCCTCCTTAACAACAGGTCTTTGAATATCATTCACCACCCTGGTAACACCTTTAACCATTTAGCTATTCAGGGAGGTTTTTACAAGTTCACTTTGCGTTTTCACAGAAGGTCGTTCTCTGATTTTCACTGAAGTATTTTAACTATTATCACAACAATCACTTCTCCAGGAACTATAAACACACTTCAACATTCAGGACGGTAAGTGCAGCACTGAAAAATGTACACAACAAAACTCTTCATTAAGTAACTACTTCATGTAGCAGAGAGGGTGTCTGTTGTATTCAGATTCTCATAAGCTTTTCTTCAAGGTCCTTTTCTAATTGGACTAAGAATTTCAGACTCTTTGACTTGTATTTATAGCTTGTCTCTGGAAAGAAACTTGGATTTTACTAAACAGGTTAATGAGAGAAAATAGTCTCTTCATCTAGTGATAGCTGCAGCCAAGAAAGAAGGAATGTTTCATCGAATGATGGAAATAACAATACTGGTTGACAATATCAGTCTCCCCTTCCTCCTAAAATGTGCACGTGGGTGGGGGGGCGAAGATGTAAAGCTGGGTAGAGTGACACTAAGCCGGCAGTTAACGCACCCACCATTTAGACTCATACTATCCTACATACTCAGAAATGGCCCAGAGGTTCCAGTCTGTGTAAGACGGAGCAAGCACATTCCACGCAGTCTTTCTCAGTGAAGGGAATTCATAAAACCTGGAGAGATTGCCCAGAGTGGCTCTCTGAGGACTCTGAACACTAAATAGGTAGGAGGCACATTAAGAACAGAGTTCAAAATGCCACTAAACTGGCAGTGAGTTAGTTTACCATTACTTTCTGTCCAATATGCCTCAAACCTGAACTCAACACACTGTCAGCAGGAACTGGGTGATAACCGAGAACCAAGTGATGCCCCGGGAGTTCTGTCTCCAGGAGCAGGAGGGAGATTTCCTGATATTCACAAATATCCCCCCCTTTTTCTTCTCTCTCTGCTCTGAGGCTGCAGCCCCCAAGTTGCAAGGGAGTCTGCAGCAATGGGAGCCTTCAGGAGCAGAACTTGAGGATGTGAACTTTCCTCTGGATCCAATGGAGCTATGGTTCCAAGAGGATAAGGGACAAACCTCACCATTCTTAGTGTTCGGTTGTCTGGTCCCAGGGAAGGGCCCCAGGTGTGGGGGCCTACTTGAGGAAGTATACCACAGAACGAAGTAATGAAATCCCAAGCTTCTGACTAAATGACCAAGACGGAGCTGGAAGGTACTAGAGAGATCATGAGGAGGGGGGAGCACCAGAAAGAGACCCCATAAATGGAGCTCCTGGGCTCACCCACAGGCATGGATCTCATCCTAAAAAGCCCACCCAAGACATGGTGAACTAAACCATCGACGTCTGAGACTGGTCACTGGGGGAGGCGCACACTGGACACATCCTAACAGCACTGCCAAGGCTTGGAAAACTGACCCTCACAGAAGATGGATAAGAACTGGCTTTCTGAACTAATCAAGTTGACTGCCTGCTAAAACAAAAATGTCAACATTCTCCAAGGTATTTAAACAAGATCTAGAGTCTCATAAAAAACGTCCTGGATAAAATTCCAAATTACTCAGTATGGGAAGACAACCAACAGATGCCAATGCCCAGATGACACAGATGTGTGAATTATCTGACAAAGACATTAAATCAGCTATTATAAAAATGCTCCAGCAAACAATCATGAGTAGTCTTTAAACCTATGAAAGAACAGAAAGTCTGAGGAAAGAAATAAAAGCTATAATGAAAACTTAGAAATTTTAGAATTGAAAAATAACTGAAATAATGAAAAGACATTGGATGGGCTCAAAGCAGTGAACTTGAAAATAGAGCCACGGAAGTTAGTCAATGTGACTATCAAAGAGAAAAAAGGACTGAAAATAAAACAACAGAGCCTGAAGTACTGGAAGGGACAATAACAGAGGGTCTGCCTTTTGTGTCATGGATGTCCCAGAAAGAGAGAAGGAGCACAGACATAATGTAGATATAAATCTACAATTCAAAAAGCACTGTGAGCCTCATCAAGAATAAACCCAAAGAAATGTGCTCGAAAGCAGTGAGGTAAAAACGATACAATACCAATAAGGCACAAAAATTCAAGTAAATACAGATTTCTCACTAAATACCATGGAGAAGAGAAATGGCACATTTTGAAAGCACTTAAGGAAAATTAACTGTCAATACAGTAGGCTATATCCTGCCAATATACCTTTCAGAAACGATGGTGAAATACAGATACATTTCCTCAGATGAAGGAAAACCAAGGTTATTCATTGACAGTTGACTTCCTCTAAGAAAGTCAGCTAAGAAAATCCTTTAGGCAGAGGGAAAATGATACCACAAGGCAACTGGAAACACCAGGAACGGGGAGCAACAGAAATGACGGAAGCCTGGGTAAATCTAAAACACTATACTTCTCTTAAGTTCTTTGTTGAAAACAAAAACTGTAATATATGGGGCTTCCAATGTACGCAAATGTTAACATTTAAGACAAATATAATGAAAGACTAAAGAACCTAAACAGTGGTATAGTCTCTTCAGTCCATTTAAAATGGTAAAATGGGCCTCCCCGGTGGCACAGCGGTTGGGCGCTGCGCTGCGGAGCTGTCGGCAGCAGCGACGCGAGTTCGACGCCCGGCCGGGGAGAATCCCACATGGTGCGGCAGACCTCTCCTGCCTCGCCCGCTGCTCCCCTCAGCAGTGTATTTCTGATCTGCCTGTTCTGCTCCCCACTCTGTCTCTGGTGAACCCTCTCGCCGCCCCACGCCTCTGGCCTGTACCCCAGCTTGTATGTATAAATAAAAAATAAATCTTTAAAAAAAAATAAAATAAAATGGTAAAATGTTGATGTTAAATTGAATATCAAGTATGTATATTATAATCCCTAGAGCAGACACTAAAAATAAAATGATACAAGGAGATCAGTTAAAATAAAACACTAAGGAACATCCAAATAACCCCAAAGACAAAAAATGGAAATCAGGAATGAAAATAGAGGGAATAAACAAAAAGCCATAGAACAGCAGGCATAAATTCAAGGAGATCAGTAATTACATTAAACTCAAATGGGCAAAAGATATTAAAGGAAAGAGACTGTGAGGATAAAAAATACATAAACTAACTATATACTAACAAACACTCACCTGAATTATAATATCAATTGGTAGTTAAAAGTAAAAGGATAGAAAAAGTATACCATGCAAACACTGTTCAAAAGAAAGCTGAAATGGCGATATTTTTATCAGACAAAGCAGACTTCAAAACAAAGACAATTGCCAGGGGTAAAAAAAGGACATTACATAAGTTGGGTCAATTTGCCAAGAAGACATGATAATCCTAAATGTATCTGTGTCCAGCAATAAACATTCAAAGTACAAGAAGCAAAAGCAGAACTCAAAGGAAAAACAGGTAAGTAAGAAATTACAGTTGGAAGCATACATGCCTCTCTCAGTATGGAAATACTGGTGAGAAAATACCACCGACAATTGAATTTACTACTTATAAAACATTCAAAACAACAAAATCAGAATGCCTTCTTTTAAAGTACACATACAACATTCACTGAGATAAATCACATCTTAAAGTATAAGACTTGAACAAACTTAGAAGAACATATAATATATATTTATAAATAATATTATATGTTTACATTAATATTTTAACATATTATATATATTTATATTATAAATAAGTTATGTCTTTTGATCTTACTGAAATTAGACTAGAAATTAGCAACAAAAAGGGGAAAATTTCCAAATATTTGTAAATTATACAACAGACTACTAAATAATGTATGGGTGAAAGAGAAAGTTTCAAGTGAAAAAAATTTTGAACTTACAAAACGAAATTACAACATAACAAAACGTGTGATGCAATTTATGATACTAAAACTTTATATTCAAAAAAGGAAAGGTCTAAGCAATATGCTAAGCTTCCACCTGCAGAAACTAGAAAATGAACAACAAAATGCATACATGCAAAGAAAGAAAATAACAAGAGTAGAAATAAAGGAATTTGAAAGCAAAAAAAGAAAAAAGAAAAAAAATCATTGATATCAAAAGTTGGATCTTTGAAAATATCAATAAAATCACTAGGCCTCTAGAGCAAGGACCAACAGGGGAAAACAGGGAGAAGATAACTTACTAATATTAGGAATGAAAAAAGGGTATCACTGTAGATCCCGCAGACAGTAAAAGGATCAAAGAAGAGACTATTGGTAGCAACTCTACATACATAAATTTGACAATATGTGGTTAACATTTTTTGGTGAACTTTTTTGCCCGTGTTCATGTGAGTAATTGGTCCTTGGGTTTGTCCTTGTTCTGTTTTTTACCATCTTTGGTATCAGAGTAATGCTGGTCTCATAAAATAAGTTCAGAAGTCTTCCTCCTTCTGAAAGAGATTGACTAAAATTGGTGTTATTTCTTCCTTATATGTTTGTTACGATTTACCAGCAAGACCATCTGAATTAAGACTATTCAGGTTACTAATTTCCCCTAAGGTGAGGTTTGGTAGACTGTGCTTTCTTTAAGGAATTCTTCTAAGAAGTTCTTATGAATTCTCAGGTTTGCATCCCTCTGGATTAGAAAAGAGACAGTTTGATCAAGAATCTTCCTAATTATCAAAGAGGCGTTTCCAATGTTGTTGGCAGTAATCAGACAGTGGTAGTGGGAGCAGGGAAGCGGAGGTTCACAAGGGGCTCACGGGAGAGCCCTGGTGGGGTACATTTCAGGCTCTTAAGCTTCTGAGATTGGCCTGCGACACACCACTGTGGTCACTACAGTCTTCCAAATCCCTATTACCCAGTCAGAGCAGAGGATTTGAAATGTTCTATGAAGTGAGTTGGTGACGGTGCAGCTGGAAGTGAGGCCAAGGGTGGGTGGTGTGGGAGGCAGAGTAAGGTCTGAGCATCAAGATGGCGAGGGAGGGCCACAGGGTCTTCACCCCGCTCTCTAGCCAGAACAACTGCCTGAATCACTTTCTGGGGTTCTACCTTCTGGGGTTCTTCCATCTTACATGCAGCAAATACCCAGGCACAGATGAAGTGCTGACATGATTTCTGCCCACACATAAGAAGTCTGTTTAATTATTTTATTATTTTGAAGAGAATTCGGCTGCTACAGAAAAAGTCTGGAAAACACTACCCTCGGCTGTCCCAAAGGAGGTAACTCAGGTTCTGGCATGGCCTCCTTGCGAAGGCAATGGGCCAGTCATTCCCAGCCTAAGGCAGGGCACTTCAATGGAGTCAGTCTGGGTTTGGAAACAAAGTTGTGGCATCCAACTGACTGGCGGCAATTCTTCCTCCATTTAGTCAGACACAAACTGAGACTCATAAAGCCAAAAGCAACCTTATGAATCTCCCTGCCCAGGCCCTTATTTCACATATGAGGAAACTGTGGTCTAGATATGGGACGTGACTGGTCTAAGGTTGAATACCTTGTTGAGAAGAAAATGGGATTGGAGCCCAAGTTCCAAGGCAGCACAGTGCTCTTTACATAGCATATAAAACACTTACTGACTGCACAGCTATATATATGTGAGGCAATGTGATGACAGTTCCTGTCATCATGGAATTTGAATTTCAGTGGGAAATACATTAAATAATTACACAGATAACTAAAATGGCATTGACCAGAACTACTAAGGAGACACACAAGGTGTGTAAATACAGTACCTTAAAAAATACCTTCCCAAGACACAACCCACGGCCACCAACACCAGCCATAGCGATCCTACCGTGGACAATCGGGGCATCGCCGCGTGTGAGTTTTGGTGATTAAATAAAATTTCAAGTCTGCAACCTACAAAGTGCTTTTCCCCTACCTATGAAGCACAATCTCAAACAGGTGCATGACAGTGAACATCACATTCGTACACCGGAGAATTATACAAAAAAGATGGGCATTGAAAGAAGTAAAGAGTCTAACCACAGGTTCTTTGTTGGACCAGAATGAAGGAGCCATTGTGAAGTGTCTCAAACCAAGTATGACCCAGATACTGTAGGGGAGATAACCCTGGAGCCCATAAGGCCCTCAAATAGTTTTGCAGAGCAGGAAATGTATGAATGTAGGATTCTGTTTCAATGCCCTGATAGTGAAGAAAGAACATGAATGAAGAAACATGCCCAGATAAAGCTTCTAATTTTATTTGAATCTGATAAATATAACTTTTAATGGAAAACTTCTATAAAAATTTGACAGCTTATTCCTTTGAGAAATTTTTCCCACAACTGGTACGCTCATGATGGAAGCATTAAAGTGTCTCTAATTTCCCGCTATACTTTCAAGAGATAAACACAATCATGGAATCTGAGACTGGAGGTGAACGTGGCCATCGTGTGAGCTCAGAAGATGACAAATTAGCACATGGGGGAGTTTAATAAAATAGACTCAAGTCTGTAACCCATGAGCTGAAAATTCTCTAGTAACACGAAGCCAGGTTCCTTTCTGCCATAATGATCCACAGAAGAACAAAAAGTACGTATGCAATGCTAGATGAAGAATAGAACCTTCTGGAAGAAAAACAAAGTCTCCTATGAGGTGATGGAGAAAACTACAAGAGAAGTCCCCATAAGTTCCTAAGCCCCACTGTGAAGTGGTATAAACTGACCACATAGTTTGGGACAGAAAAGCAAAAGTAACTGTCAGAGATTATCATCACCACAGTGGACAGAAGTCAGGCCATGCTGATTCCAAGCACGTATCTAATCACAGGCTTATTAGGTTCTGTGCGCATCATTTTAAATCACTGATAGTAGTTATTTTGGCTAATGGTATAGAATTTTTATATATATTTATTTATTCTGTTCTCAGCTTCAGCTCACATTTATATTGGCCAACTCTGATGGGCAGAAATAATTTATCACCACTCCAACAGGCTGTAAAGGTCTAAAGTGGCTGCTACCACAAAGGCTTAATGGAATCTCCCTCCTAGAAAATTATTAATAATAGAATGGCTTAGGTTCTCATTTCCCCCAGATCCTTAGGAGCTGGCTAAGTAACCTGAGAAGTAACCTGTTAGGTGAGTAATTCTTTGAGTCAATGGAAAAATGACAATGATTAATCTTGGGCTCTATGTTTCAACATCATGGTAGCAGGGAAAAAAAAAGACATGATGAAATATATACATATAAAGCTTCTTGTTTTATCTTAGGACTTGATAAAAATAACACTTATTTTTATACATGTTCACTGATGTATCCAGAGCACCTAGTATAGAGTCTGGGATAGAGCAGAACCTCAAAAAAAATATGGTATTCATTTTTTTTTTGAGTAAATACATCATCTCATTATTAGACAAAAAAATCTGCAAAACTCAAAATATACAATTTGAAAAGGCACTATTTTGTTATTCATATTAATATGGAAGAAAGAAATAGCAAACCAAGCATCCATTTTGTTCCCCTTTGTCCCCAGTTATTTGGGTTTTTTATATATATATTTTTTCTGTTCTCAGCTTCAAACTCACATTTATACTAGACAACTTCGATGGGCAGAAATAATTTTTCACCACTCCAACAGGCTGTCCCCAGGTACCTGGGGACAGATGGACACAAAAAAGCAGCACTCATGACACAGGCGCAGAAAGCCTCAGAGGGGGTGAAAGGCAGGAACAGCTCAGTGAGCAGCAGGAGAGGAGGACTGGCCCAAGCCAGAAGCCTAAGACCTCTTCCTCAGAAGGATCTTCAATTTAACCAATCAACAAAGGGCCATTTGGAAATAACTTCTACAGTCTGTGATTTAACAGAAACTTCGAGTGAATATACACCTAAGCTTTCCCAAAAAAAATCTCTGAAATTGGCTGATTAATTTGGCCTAAACCATTAACATATGGATAGATTTAAATGCTGCCGAACGCCTCCATTTTAAAAGCAACATATGTATTTGTTCAATGTAAGTTTAACATTTTTTTCAAATCATAAGTGATGTGTGTAATCACAGAAGGTCAATACTCACCAAGCTGAGCAAAACCATTTCTCTTCAAGAGGGCGCCAATCAAGTCAAAGATGTTTTCATCTTTACCTCCTCGATAAGCCATATGCTATTTTGGTTTTAGTGTAACTTCAAAGATGTTGTAACCTTTCAGGACTCAGTTTCTCCATCTGTTGAAAAAAAGCAGGGAAGGGTGGCTTGAGCAAACTTTAAAAACAGTAATCACTGCTACTTCCCTTTAAGCCAGGTATTTTATTGTCAAACAGGCAAGCCTTTTAATATGTGGCACCTGGGCCTCCCTGGTGGCACAGGGGTTAAAGTCTCAGCGCTATTAAGCTATTGCCAGCCACTGTGGTGTGAGTTCGATCCCAGGCCGGGGAACTAACCCACACAGCGCAGCAGACCTCGCCTGTCACACCTGCTGCTCCCCTCAGCAGTGTATTTCAGTGGATCCGCCTGTTCTCCTCCCCACTCTGTCTCTGGTGAATCTTCTCACTCCCGGCCCTGCACCTCTCACCTACACCCCAGTTCTTGTATGCAAAATAAATCTAATAATATGTGGTACCTGAGAAAGGTAAAAGGGACCACAGTTTTTAAAAGAACACAATGAGTTAATGTAGACTTAAAAGAAAATTTCCTAGACACTGTGTTCACCCTAAAATAGGACAGACCATATCTATCTCCCAGACACCACAAACCTCTGTCATATTAGCTAAAGCCCATCTTAAGATAGAATAAACCTACTTACAGACTGGGAGCTCTGTTGCTGAGTATGCGGTTGTTATAA
Organism: Scalopus aquaticus; assembly: GCA_004024925.1. Classification (NCBI taxonomy): domain Eukaryota; kingdom Metazoa; phylum Chordata; class Mammalia; order Eulipotyphla; family Talpidae; genus Scalopus; species Scalopus aquaticus. Next base: position 76,553 of record PVIJ01003786.1, on the reverse strand, counting down.
TCACATAAGGCGAGCACAGCATTGAGTCAATAGCTTACCCAGGACCCAGTGTGGCAAACTAATCTCAACCCTCTTACTTAGCTCATAACTGAGTTCAAGATGTAGACAAAGAAATTCCTAGGCTTAAAAGAGTGGGCTGACTTAGTATTGATGATGGAAGGATCAAATATACTTTTAAAATATATACAAGTATAATCAAGTTAACATGCCAGCAAAGGCCTCATTCTGTAACATTCTCAAATAATAATGGGGGGAAAGTCATGAAAACAAAGTGTAGCCAAGACCAGCCTATTTTAAAAGCATGGGGTATTTAGAGTACATGAGTTTTTCATCAATTCCAATATGGAGAAAAATTTCACAGTCATTAAGCCCTACACAGACTCTTCCAAAGGCCTTAAATTTGATAATACTACATGTTCTAGAAATCCAACATAGCTATAGAATATCGAACACTTATTAAGCCCTAGGAACTGTACAGAGTACATAAACAGAGACTGCTCACTCACTGAATGTACGGATTCAAAAGCACATAACAATGACCAAGCTAGGGAACAATTTAGCAGTTTCATTTATTACCACAGCTTTGTTCTCTAATCACTGGAAGTGTTCTCAGTTTACAGGATAAGGGATCATTTTTAAAAACTCGCGAGCTATTGCTGTAGCCAAAGTCTAACCAAACACCTATGTTGAGAGTCAAAAAAAAGGAAAATTAATTAGGAATAAGTGGATTTGTACTAACATATGAACTGTCTACAAAGTAAAAGTCTCTTAAGCAACTTTCAAATATTATTAACTGTAGTCACTGTGCTGTCCATGACATCCCCAGGAATTATTTGTTTTATAACTGAAGTTTACAGCTTTTGAACACTTTTCTAAATATTTGTAAAGGGAGTGTGAGCCCTTCTATTGTCACTCCAACTCATTTATTTGGACCCTAACACTAGGCATAAAATGTCTAACATCCACTATTTTGAAGAGGTCCACCCAAGAAGTACAAAGTAATTGTTAATTATAAACAACTACAGGAAGAAGAACCAATAAATGTTTCCATTTCTACTTCATGAAATATGTAAAGGGAGCCAAAATGTTAAAACTGCTTAATGATAAACTCAAGTTGTTAAAATAAAATATTGAAGTTCATGAAAAATAACCACAAACCTGTTAAACATTAACATAAAAATCATTTATGTAAAAATTATTTTGTAAGGGTCCAGTCTCAAATGAACATACAGATATAAAAATTTCTAGACGTCTCTCTGAACAGGCAAATTCTTTATTTCTCCTATTTCCTTCCAAATGTGTTCACTTAGTTCTGAAGCTCAGTTCACAAAAGGTAATACGATCGAGTACACTGCATAAATGGATTCATTTGGAAAGCCTGCTTTCATTCATAAGCCTGAAAAATGCTTGCTTCCTGTGTTCCAGAGGCCATATTTATAATTAGTAGTTTTTATAAGATTTACTTTGCGTGTATCTCATGTGATTAGACACTCACAGGGCCAGCCACTGAGCAGCAGCTGAAATGCTCACTTGCCTGAACGCTCACAAGCTTAAAATGGTAAGCCCTTGGCTTTTAGGTATTACCTGCCCAAGGCTTCAGTTAAGTTTCAAATATTTTACCTGAAAGTAGTAACAGCTAACAGTCACAATTATATGAATAAATACTACATGCTAATGTATTCCTGTCAGCAACTAAGGCACCAGGTGACTGGAAATTTCAAGTCCCCTCCCCACTCTGTGCACTAGATCGATGAAAGACAAAGAGGGGTGGGTTCCTAGTATTGGAAAAAATGATTTCTCTACTTCCCTAGGTTGCAGTAAAAATCGGCAATTCTATTTATGTTTAACTTTCAACTTCCCCTATTAACATAGGTAAAGACAAATGAATGTGCACTGAGGAAAAGATGTAGAAGGCTCAATGACAGCTTATGGAAAAGTGATGTATTTCTTTTTCCCCATCAAGAGATGCATTCTGGAAAGCAGACAAGGGCCACAGCCTCTACAGCTTGGCTACTTTAAGGGTGGACCAACTGTTGGCATCTTGGAACCAGAACCCATTCACCCTTTCCTCATGCCAACACCAACCCAATGAGGAGTTTTCCAAATAGGATGTCTCTGACTGATGAGGGAGGCCCTCGCCAGGCTGGCCCACTGTGTTTAGAAGTTTTCATTTCCTATAGCATCACCACATTGGAGTTGACTTGGGAAAAGTGGGTGTGGAGCAGCACCCCAAGAGAAACCCTGAAAAACCCTGTGGGAATTCTAGGCCCTTCCACTGCTTTCAGGTACTAATAGTTCACAGTGGTCATTATATTTAGGGGACACTAAGACAGTGAAAAAAGCAATATTCTGGGTAATGAGGCCACAAATTCATCAAGTAAGCTTCAGACTGTGTCTCCCTATTTTATTGTTCACATTTTTCACATATAGTATCTTCTAAATTTAATCATGATTTTCAAATCACTATTAACTGAGGGCAAAAATTTTGATGTTGTTTAAAGGGCAAAAGTTCATTATATTTTTAAAAATAATTTGTAGTTGAACTATGTGTTTCGACATACAAAACTAAGTTATTTTTGGAAACCTCAGAATAGCTTAAATCACTACTTTTTAAAGAATGAGATACATGTTTAAAGGTGACAAATATTTTGAGAGCATTTGGAAACATTTATGGTACTATTAAAGAATGAAATATTTAATTGATTAGACCAGTGTAGTTTTAGAAAATTTTGTCTTTCATTTTAATTTTCAGTTACTATCATTAATAAAAAATGTTGGGGAAATGAGGTTTACTTCTCACTTGCTATGTAATTTGTTACCCTTTTTTGTACCTACTAGTTATCATGAGACTGCTGCTCAAGTTAAGCCCTCTCCCACCAAAAAAAAAAAAAAAAAGAAAAAAACTTATCCATGGCTCCATTTCTTTTTAAGTAAAATAAAAAAACTATCAAAGATTAGTTCCTGCCTCTCACTACTTTTCAGAGCAAATAAAACTTTTAAAGCACTTTGCAAATATAAAGGGGAGAAAGGAGATTAAGGCAAGTGAAATATATAAGCAAGATAATTATTTCTGTATCAAATTCTTATTTTATAACTGCCTTTTAATTTTCTAAATCTCTTACATTATTATAAAATGTATTTTTACAACAGCCACAATCCCTAGGGAAATATTTTTTAATGAACATTCTTTGAACTGAGGAACTGTATCAGATTGGACATTAAAGGAGACATGATGACTAAAAGCACGGTGGGATCCTGGGTTGGATTCCGGAAGAGAAAAGGGGCATAAGTGGAAAAAATGGTGAAATTTGAATAAAGTCTGGATTTTAGTTCGTAGTTTTGTATGAATGTTAATTTCCTGGTCTTGATAAGTGTACACCACCAATGCAAGACTAAGGAAGCTGGGAGGTAGATATACTGGAACTCCCTGTACTCTTTTTGCACCTCTTCTGCAAATGTAAAGTTGGTTCAAAATAAAAAGTTTACAAAAACACTCTTTGGGAAAGAAAATCAACTATTGTGGTTTTTAAGAACCCAAATGTTCCTAAATGTGCTTAATGCAATATATAATAATGAAATGAATCCACTAGATGGCACCCTATTTTCTTCAGTGCAGAGACACTTTTCATATTATCCATCTTTTCATATTATCCATCATCCATCACCTGGCAGAAATTTTTTTTAAGCTCATTTTTTAATCTTAGTTTATTTTTAAATGAAGTATTTTGTTCTTACACTGGTGTTAATTTGGGGGCCGTATACGATTTCTCCCCTCAGGTGTGGTCACCGTAAGTTTTAAGAAATTTTTCTTGAGGTTATTTTACAGCCCCAATAGGCACCATCTCTTTGTATAACAGATTCTGTGATTTGACTCTCATTGCATAAAACAATGTTTGCCTTATTTTCTTGAAATGCTGTCTTATCCAGGATTCCAGCTTCATTTTCACTCCAGAATTTTAAGGTAAAGCTTAATGAATTCTGTCATTCGACACATTTATTGAGCCCTTATATTGTACCAGATCATCTCGATAGTTCGAGGCACCTATTCTCTTTAGCTGTGACCCACATTAAAAACTTCCCATCCTCCCGCACACTTTAAAACTATCTGTGATCCAGAGAGCAGCTGTGAGCAAGGAATGAACAAATGTTTTCTGGACTCTGATGATGCTGAACACCTCACTGATCTTTACTGCTCAAACGAAAGGCTCATTATTCAAGAACCTCTAGATTCCTTTTTTTTTATGTCAAAGCTAAAGACCTAGGTTCCTTTTTAAGTTAAGACCAAATAGCTAAGAGTCTACCAGTTCCAGTGTGGTTTGGCTTTTGCACTCAAATCTTAACTCCAGCATTTCCTGGTCCATTCAATAACCTCCTTGTAAAATATTCCCGTAATCTCTGCCCCTCAGCTTGCCCTGCTCTCTGAAAGGATCTAGTAAGTCCAAGATATCAAGTGCCATTCCATTCTGAAGACTCATTTCAGTAAAGATACTTTAGACAGTGCTAAAAGGATATTTTTTAAAGGATTAAACTCATTTGTGGTGTTTACATGTAAAAATTAAAATCGAGTCATGCTGGTAACTAACCTATTTCCAAAGTTCTAAACTTAGAGAAGACTGGAAAACATTCAATCTCTGATTTTTACAGAATATGCACTTAGAGTACTTTCAGAATGAACTGGAAATAGCAATTCTACATAAAAGAGGTGATACTTATCACATCTGGCCCTAGCCGAAACTGGAGACACCCTCAATTTAGATTAAGGTGCCATGCAAAGGCCTGATGCAAATCTTAGATCAAATGTCCACAGAATAAATCCTTTCTACATTCATTTCTCATTCTCGTATACCATCAAAACCTGTAAAGAATACAAACACCAAATTGGATTTTAAAAACTGATTCCTTTTAAGAACAATTTGCTCTAATTGTGAAAGCCAAAAATTTTAGATGAAATTTTCCCTAAATACAACACCAAGTTTCACAGTAAGGTTTTTCTGGTGTTCTCAACTTCGCTAAATAGACTACCACAGTTTTGAGGGGATGGTATTATGTAAATCTGCTCTTAGTATCTCTAACTCTGGAAAAAAGGGATGCTAAATTTAAGACAAAATTACTTAAATTATCTCCAACTTTAATGACAAAGATCTACTTTTTATGTTGCAGAAATTAAACTGAGGGAAACTCAAAATATATGCTTTAATAAAAATTTTAAAAGCAAAACTACTCATAAACTTGCCTAAGGACTCAAATTATTTAAATAAATATCCCACTCAATTAACTAAAGACCTTCAGATAATATCTTCACCAAGAAAACCTGAGGATGTCTTCTCTATTCAGGCCATTCATATTTATGTACAGAGATATTTACCAAAAGGGGAAAATTATTTATACAAAGCCTTACCCACATGAATAGAACTAGAGATTATCATTCATGCGTATGTATTTAATTTATAATTTAAGAGTGACCCAAGTCCCTGAAAATTTAAATAACAAGAGAAAACAAAATGACCCCAAAAGGGTAAAATAAACTCATGTAATGATTTTAGCTAAAAATTAAATATCTAGTATGTTTTAGATTTAGCTGAGTTTTCTATTTTTTTGGAAAAAAAGTCAGAAAATTATGGTAGAATCCCCCAAACAGAGAGCTAGATAAATCCATCTTTAATGTGTGATTCATGATCTTATTTCTTTGAACAAAAAAAATGCCTACTACATGCTATGCACTGAGTTAGGTAGATGTTAGTATTACAATAAGAACTCATATGGTTCCTTGTCCTTAGGGAGTTTAAGTCTAATGGGGACAAAGACCAACCAATAATCAATATCAACAAAAATAAGGTAGACACTGTGACAGCAAATTCCCTCATCTGGCCCAGGATTAAAAGGTGTTAAAAAGGAGTCACAAGGAAAATATATTAACATTCAAATAAATTTTCAACAAGGATAAAAACAAAACATTTTTGGATTTATCACACAAATAATTGAAAATCCCACAACAGACTATCCTGTCTTTGCACATTTTAGTCAGTTTTATTTTTGCTCTATTTACATGCTCTCATCCTTCACTTTAAAAAAGAGAGCACCCATGTCTATGAAAAGCATGGTTGGTCAGTTCTTATACTTTTATAACATGATTAGAAACAAAAACTAAAAATAAATTCAAACAAACCTGGTGATTTCGGTTCACAAATAACACCACCAACCCTTTTTTTGTCCATTGGTTGTTCTTTCTCACTGCTGGACACCTATGGCATTTCTTCAATGCAAGACCAAAAGCAAGCTTATCTGTCAAGAATTCCCCCCAGGAAGTTAAGTGGAAAAAGAGCCTTACTTAAAAGAAGTCTTAACTCCCCCCAAGATGACTCCTGTAGATAAAGGAGAGGCAAAACTTTAAAAGAATGAACTGAATGACTTCCAAATTTCCCAGAGGGAATCCTTACTAGTGGCCAATTCATGTGCCTTTTGTATTAAAGCAACCTTTAAATAGCTCTCCTTCTACTTATATCCTTTCTGAATTCACTATTGTTACTCATTATGAGTTCACTGGTATTAGTCAGCACAAATCAGTTAGTCACTCTATTTTTTAAACCACAACTCCCTCCCCTCTTTCTGGTTTTCCTTTCCCTTCCATATTTTGCAACATTTAAGAAAATGAGTAACTATACACAAGAAATGCTGCCGGGCTATTTTTGTTTTGTGGTTTAAACAGTGATCAGATCCCCATTAATAAAAACAGTGCAACTCTTTATGGTCCCATTTCTTCTCCTGAAAGGTGACACCTGTATTTAACCTGAAAATTAAAAATGTATTCCACATGTGTTGTTTGAGACCATCATTCTCATAAACTTACTTAGAAATAGTTCACATGAATTATTTGTTTCAACAATAAACAGTAAATAGGTCCCATTTTTTCTTTTTTTTTTAAGATTTATTTTTTATTTATGCATACAAGCTGGGGTATGGGCCAGAGGTGTGGGGCAGCGAGAGGGTTCACCAGAGACAGAGTGGGGAGCAGAACAGGCAGGTCGACGGAAATACACTGGGAGCAGCGAGTGAAGCAGGAGAGGTCTGCCGGGGCCCTGCCGACAGCTCCACAGTGCAGCGCTTAACCGCTGCGACACCAGGGAGACCCCCCATTCTTTTTAATGACGAAAGGCCCTAGTCTGGTATGATTTTTGTCAATTAAAGGTGAGGCATGGAAATGAATTGAAGCTATGAAGTGTGGTGGCCTTTTAAAATTATCTGTCAATTAAGGTCTGATACAACCGACCCAACTTAATATTTTAAATTTATCTGCCTAGACTTCCCCTAAATCTGCAAACAATTCTTGCTGGATTGCAGGGAAAAAGCATCCCTACTGTAAACAATCCACAGGCACCTTGCAAGTTCTCTCCCCTTTCTCTGTCCATCCATAACCAACAACTTTTTCAAAGCAGACAGTCCTCCAGAAACCTTCGCTAGCCAAGGTGTCTGCCAGCCACTGCCAACCCTCCAGGACAGCTCTATACATCCTATTCCCGATCCTCCAGATCTATCCCATACATACATCTTATGTAAAGTGCACACTTTTTCTAGAGAGTCTATCATCAAGGCTCTCTGTTTTCACCAGCAACACCCTGGTTTTGGCATTTGGATGCACACACTAAATTTCTGCAAAACCAAAACTCTTTCATCCCCCCACCTCTTTAAAGGCAGGACATCAGAGAGACTCGGAGCAATTTCTTACCCTATCTGTTTGGGCTTTCACTACCATCATTCAAGCAGCCTGGCATAGCAGACGTGTACAATTAAAACCAATCATGCAGATAAGCATACCCCAGTGAAACACTAAAAAATAACACCCAGCATCTGTGTCCCCCTACTTTCCTAACAAGCATGGTCAATGTTCCCTTCATAATGCTAATGTGATAGGCCACTTCACAGGGTCCTTTAATTCCATATAGACACACATCATCATAAATTGCCATGGAATTGTCTTTTTGGACTTTCTAAAACTAATGAATCGAAGGAGGGTTTCTGTGTGTTCTGAAATCCTGTAACCCAAGTGTTATCTCCATGAATTTGTTTTTTTTTTATTTATGCATACAAGCTGGGGTACAGGCCAGAGGCGTGGGGCGGCGAGAGGGCTCACCAGAGACAGAGCGGGGAGCAGAACAGGCAGATTGACAGAAATACACTGCTGAGGGGAGCAGCGTATGAAGCAGGAGAGGTCTGCTGCACCATGTGGGAATCTCCCTGGCAGGGCATCAAACTTGAGTCCCTGCTGCCGACAGCGCCACAGTGCAGAGCTTAGCCGCTGTGCCGCCAGGGAGGCCCACCATGAATTTCTTAAGAAAAGGAAAGGTGGAAGGTAAGTAGGTTCCAGGATGCAAACGGCAAAAGATTAAAGTTGCTTTTTACCTACCCCTTCACTTTCAGACCCTAAAAAATCTCTACCAATCAACGGCTTTACTTTTTTTCTCTATCCTGTTTGTGCAGTGAAAGGGGAGAGTGGAAGAGAACCAAAAGAAGGGTTGGGGAGGTAAGGTAAGGGAGCAAATTTCATGTTATAGTAAATGTTAATCTTTCCAATGTACTCTTCATATACTGTGGTTTCCGATCACTTTCAAAACTGCACCTCTTAACTAGTTTAATCTGTGACTAATCAACTTCCCTCAAAAAAAAAAAAAGACAACACTCTACACGCTTAAGATTTATGAAACCCATTGTAAGTAAATTTTGTTAAAAATAACAAATAATGAACTTAGAATGCAAAAACATCTAGGGTAAGTTATTTTTTAATTCATCAGAAAATGAGTTAATAGATGGCTATATCAACAATTACATGCTTTGATATTACAGCAAGTGTCTTAAGGGCCTCCCTGGTGGCGCAAGGGATTACGTCTCAGCACTATGAAGATATCAAGCAGCGGGCCTCCCTGGTGGCGCAGCAGTTAAGCGCTGTGCTGTGGAGCTGTCGGCAGCTGTGATGCGAGTTCGACGCCCGGCCAGGGAGATTCCCACATGGTGCAGCAGACCTCTCCTGCCTCGCCCGCTGCTCCCCTCAGCAGTGTATTTCAGTAGATCTGCCTTTTCTGCTCCCCACTCTGTCTCTGGTGACTCTTCCCACCCCCCCACACCTCTGGCCTACACTCCAGCTATTGTATGCATAAATAAATAAATCTTAAAAAAAAAGCAAGTGTCTTAAAATGCTAGTATTCTAGGTGAGTTCACTATAATAGTCTTTCAACTTTGCTGGAGACTTGGAAATTTTCATTATAAATGTTTCGGGATAAAACCAAGAGTATAAACATTTTAAAGACACACAGACAGACAGACAGACACATACACACACACGGTCTTGCTAAAAATCTTTCAAAGTACTTCTTGCCTCCAAATTGGCGTGCACAAAGCACAAAGGCCTCGGCTTCCAGCTGGCTTCTAAAGCAGAGCCCTCCCGTGGAGAAAGATCTGTCAGGGTCTTCACCTGCCTCAAACCTGACAATCAGCTGCCCTCCGTGCTACTTGGCAGAGCCTCCCTGTGCACGCTCTCCCCACGTGCTGGCAGGAGGCAGGGCAGAAGCTCGTAACTCTCACCCGTCCTCCGTGCTCCCCAGGCATCCCTTTCTCAGACTCCATCACGGAAGTGCTCCTGGGTCTGGGCTCTCCAGGGAGCTAAATTCCAAATTTCCCCCAGCACTTCAGATTGGCATCTAGACACTTCCCTAAACTTTCCTCGCCTACCCTTTGCCGCCACCCAGCAGCACAGTGCCTGGTTTTCCTAAGAAGTCAAAGCAGCAGCAGAGAAAAGCAAGACGCACCTGCAGTCCCATGTCCAGGGAGGGCAAAGACTTTCCAGCGACAGGAAAGAGAACAGGCGGCTCTTTTGTCCGCCAGGACTACGCAGGTGCTTGTTTTTCTCTCTCCCTTTTCCAATAAACCTGTCCTTTTAAAATGAAAACAAAACAAAACAGAGACTACACAGTCTAAGCATAAGTTCCAGCAACATGCTGGGAAAAGAAGGAAAGAGGGTCTCATCTTCTGTGCCTCCTCTAGTGCTCTATTGCTCCAATAATAATAAAAGGGACCAAGAGGGGAAAGGGCTTTCTCACAGCTCATACCTGCTGAAAAAGCTGCTGACACAGCAGCATATGTGAGGACAAGGACCCGAGTCCCTGGTCCAAATCAAGCCTCCCCATGTGGCCTATCATTTGCTCATAGGAAGAAGCAAAGTCTAGAAAAAGTGAAAGTAACACTACATGAGTCAGTCTCCCAAATCACGGTTCTTTTTAGTCAAGCCTTTGTATTCTGGTTTTCTGCACATTAGGACTACATCCAGACCACAGAGTATATTGCTTGTGTGGTTTTGCTTTAGCCAGAACTGCTTTAACTCTGAGTTGGGGCCAGAATCTGCAGAGAAGCTGATCGTGAGAAAAATCCAGAGACCAATGAGAAAACCCATTACTAACCCTAGTGATCTCATAGGTCATCTATCTTTTCCCTACAACAACAGCTCCCTTCCTGCCCTGCCCCTTTCTCCTTATCTCTTCCCTCTGGACATGTGAGTGAAGCACAGACAACTTGAGGGGGAAATGCCAGTTCACAAGCTCTCTGGCAAGCTTCTGAGCATGTGCGGTAGGTGCACAGGGCCGCGGGCTCCATAGCTCCGGTGTCCTGCCTCCCAGGCACACTGGTTCTGAGGCCCAGGCTGAAGACTCCCTGTAATTCTAAGACGGGGGACGGGGTGTTGGGAAGAGTGTGAGCCTAACCATTTGTGTTTAGGATTTCAACTGAGGAAATTCCAAGTTTTACAAGTGTGAAAGTCTGATATTAAAACCACTAACCGAGCTTATCATTTAGTGTATGTGACTCAATTTTGATTTGTCTATGTTCTCTGTGGTTTGGTTGCTTCAACTCCCAAGGAAAGTTTTCGTAAGAACACTCGAAAAAAAAAAAAAAAACACTACCTTTCCAGATGAGTGGACCAAGCAAATGTCGTATATACACACAATGCACTAAGATTCAGCCTTCAAAAAAGAAGGAAATCCTGTCATGTGTCATAACACAGGTGAACCGTGAGGGTACTGTGCTGAGGGAAGGAACGGGTCACCAAAAGACAACTGCTGCCTGATTCCGCTGATAAGAGGGGTCTAAAGTAATGAAACTCTTAGAAACAGAAAGTGGAATGGTGGTTGCCAGGGACTACGTGGCAGGGGAGGTGAGTTGTTTAATGGGTGTAGTTTCAGTTTTGATAGATGAAAAAGTTCTAGAGATCTATCACACAATGTGATTATAGTTAAATGTGAATATCTGGACTCTACATTTGAAAATGGTCAAAGTGGAAAACTTCGTTGCATCCTTTTTGCCATCATTTGAAAAACACACACTCACTTGACTCTGTATTTGAGATACTCTAAATCCCCATTTCAATATTTTTGATCTTAAAGAACAAATGACATATTGAAGTGTTTTTTTCATTGAAGATGAAAACTCTCTAAGTGGCTTTGAGGAGTCAAGAATAATTAAAACGTACTTGAAACCATTGCTTGTGACAAACTTGGTCATTCTAAGCATGTATGACATTTACATAGCAGGAAGGATCCCAACTTCTTCTTGAATGGTATGTGTGGTATGCTGAATTGGCTTCTAAATCAAATGAGGCTGCTGATATGTAGCCTTTTAACAAAAGGATATATCACAAGACAGTCTTATAGACTGAACACTGCAGCTATTATAACAAAGGCAGCAAAATGAATAATTCATGCATAGAAGGAGTGTATAAGCATTACGAGCAACTTCGATTTCATGAATGGTTTCCCCACTGCCCCTCCCCCCACCAAACCTCTCTTTATTTTCTCATTACTCTAAACACTGATTCATCATCCATTCCTCTGAAATGCAAGTTACTCTAAGAAGACAACATTTGTAAGAAGAACAATAACCCTTTAAGTTGACAGAGCAAAAAGACAGGGCAACTTTTCTTCACCCGGCCTTCCTTTCAGTAAAGGCTACACTCAAAGGAAACGACACATTTCCTAAAGCTTTCAACATCCCACTCAAAGAACGACTGCATAAGGGAGTGGACTGGAATCTTCAAAAGACTATTTTCCCTTGTAATAGAAATGTAATGAACAGTTCTCTATCTTGTCTTTAGAGGTGAGAGAACAGGTTCTGAATTTCCCAACAGCTCATGACACCCTGGCTTTTGAATCTATGATTCAGAACAGTCTCCCTTAAATTTCACTGGAAGGCCTGACTCAGGTATGTATGTGAAATCAAAAGTGAGATAGGAAATACATTAGCATGGTTTCTATGCAATGTGCATGCTCCCCCACAAATTGTGGTCTACCCTTAAAAAAACAAAAGCAGTAAAAGAAACTCATTTTTCAACCCCAGATGGGCATGCCATAAATTTTCTAACTTCTGTATTATCTCAATTAATTTGTACCCGGGGCCACTGTCCCCAGCATGGAGCACTGCCCCAGAGGTACAGATCAAGAAACAGATAGAAGCAAACCTGTGAGGCCTTATCCTGGTTGAGTCTTCAGTGTCCTAGGAGAGGCAGAAGAAGGCATATATGCAGGCACATTCTGGTGGGGGCACTGCTGAATAAAGGAGAGAGACCAGTGTAAAACGTGATGCACAGTTCAAAGAATAATCTGTGGCCTAAAGCTGAAGTCAGGAAACTTTCCAAAGTTCGCCCAATTCACATAACTGTTGAACTATAAAGTACAAAAAATCTGGCCCTCCCCCTCTCATCATCCCTCTTCTGCAAAGCTACCCATAGGAGGTCCTGATAAATAACCCTTTATATGGTGCTTGTTGGCTGAGGGAAGTGGGGGTAGGAGGGATGAAGTGCTCTCCCTCTCATGTATGCTCAAAGATCATGGAGATGCCAAGAAGTACTAATAAGAGCACCAGGAACTCATAGGGGAACTCACAGGGGCCGGGAAGGACTTCTTCTAATGACCAAAGTCTGTCCCTACCCACCTCCTAACAGCAACAGAATCCAGACACCAACCCCAATAGACGGTGGCATGGCCAACGCGTAAGAACTGCTTCTCTCAGGTGTTGCTTAGAGGCTCCTCATGAGCTTCATCCCCCACTCCTCAAATCAGTGAGGGTGGTGGGCTGGGCCACACAGTGCTACAAACAGGTACCTGGCATCTCTCAAAGCAGACAGCAGGTCCTCCTTAAAACCTGCCCTTTCCTAGCCCTGCCTAAAGAAGGAAACACATGAGACACATTCAACAATTCTTAGAACTATGTGGCCCCACTGGCTTTCTAGTGACCTGACATCAATACAGGGCATCTCCATAAAGTAACAGAATTAGAGCAGCATCTGTACCTAAAAGCTGCACAGAGAACAAATGTTTTGACTCTGTGTCTTTTGGGATGTTATTTAGATCTAAGTGGATGGGAAGAGGCACATCATGCACAGAAAACTGACCTATTCCGACCACTACCAGTCAGCACCACAAGGAAGGTGGGGTATGTGAAGGTAATTAACGACTCCCCATTACTGTGTAAATAACACAAGTAACCTTAGGCTTTAGTTTCCTCACTTAGAACTTGGAAAATTCACAGGTTATCCAGGGGAAAGAGTTAAACTTCTAATGGTGGATGATTTGGGACTTATAGATAGAATCCCCATCCCATTCCTACCTGCTCAAGAAAAAGCCAACCCCCCAAAAGAGGGAAAAAAAGCAAAGACAAAAGAAGGACAAAATATATCATGGTCAAGTTTAAACCACAGATGACAGGTACAGACATTTTTAAAGAAAGATTATAGGAAAAAATGAAAGAAGAAGGAATAAAAGAAAAAGAAGGCCATGGGAGGGATTTCACAAGGCACAGAAGACCAACATGGGGATACAAGAGACCTCTTTATCCCCAAAGAAACCAGCCCTGTCCTGTACTGTACCACCCCACTGTGCTACTGCCCTTTCTCATATTCTCCCATGTGCGGAAGTACTTTGTAAACTATAAACCAACCTCCACATGACACGAGTTTGACTTTTTACTATGTCTCTCATTCCTCAATGCCAACTACCCTAAGAATGTCTGAGGCTGATTCAAAGTTCTAAAAGAATATGCTAAATAGTCAATCTCTCTCTCCAATGTATGTTTCCACTCTTTCAGTTTGTCATCCCAGCCTGAAAAGACCCAACTCCTCCTTAAATCCAATTCTTTGTCTATGCCACATCTGTGTCCACTCAGTCAATAGTAATGAAAGAAAAATATTCGCACACTCTTATCATGGCCTCCAAACTCAAGTGGACACTTGAGTGCTATCTGATAACTAGACTACATTTTGCTGGACCGAATACTCTCAGTCTCACCCACAGCTATCTCATCCCCTTTGCTCTCTGGTCATGCCTCCAATGCTGATGGACAAAAAATGCAAAGCACAGTTAATATGCCAAAGCAAAGGCATAATGCAGATAATTTTCTTAAGATTTGAGCCCCTATTTCCAAATAAGTTACAACACTATAGCACAGACAGACACAGAAGCTAAGCATTTATATTATACATTTAATCACATCAAATAGAATTGTTTCTCAACAAACTAAGTCAACTTTAAATTCACCTTACTTAACCATTCTCATCCTACACTTCCTTATATGAAAAGAATGGAGTAAATGGATCATATCATTTTTTTTAGCTCTACACCTTTTTTTTTTTAATTTACCAATTTATTTTTAATTGAGGTAATATTAGGAGAGTTATGCCACCATAGTACACCCACCACCAAATCATCGATAGCCCATCACCATAGTCAATTGTGCTTCCTTCCCTCTTTGTTCTCATCCCTCCCTGCTCTGGATGCTTCAGTTCTGTGGTCAACTTTCAAAGGCTGGATTTTAAGCTTGTCTTTATCTGACCCTTAGTTTGGCTTCTCTATAGTCCACATATTAGTGACACCATTTGTGGACCAGATCATTTTTAATAGCTTCCCCCCCCCAATAATTCCTGTGCTGGAGGAGCATAAGCTACTTATTGAAAAGCTTAGCTTAGATAGCTAGAATAGCTATCTAATAGCTTAGAATAGCTTAGATAGCTAGATAGCTTAGATATGTTAGCTTAGAATAGCTTAGAATGTTGTAATGGTCTTAGGATGTTTTAATGGTCTATGGTTGCAAAATAGTTTCAAGATAAGACACAGAAAGCCTGACCAAAACACATACTAAACTATAGTTGTTACAAGTTGTTGGTCCCCAAGAACAGCACTGATATACATTACCTGTATGCATAAAGAATGCATATGAAACCTAAGAAATAAAGACTGAAAGGCAAATCAACATAAAAATTATGACAAATTTCACTTATAGTAATGATGGACCAACACTGCCAATGAGGATAATGAAAGAAACTGAACAAAGGAGAATCAAACATCTTAAAAGTTATCAAAAAGCTATTAGGGTGGTAAGAAACAACTACCAAGTTTCAAAGGGGATAAGAGAATATACATGAGTCTTTTTTCACCAGGGGAATATTTACTGATACCCTAGAAACCTGAGAGGATGAAGATTGCTTCTGATGGCCTCTGGAGGAGAAAAACAGAAGCTAGAGTACACCATGAGTAAATCACCTCATATGAGGATATAAAGACAGTGAAAAGAAAGTAACCAGTTCTCATTTAAGTCATCTGGGTAGCTCAGATGACTTCCATTAAGATGATTCCAGAAAGCCAGTACCTTTCAAGGTTTCTAATAGAACAAAAATGTTCTCCAGGGACATAGGCACCTTAGTTTTCAAACACAATATACAGAGACAATCAAAGATAATCATATGTGTAAAACGAAATTCTAATCAAGAAAAAGCAGAAGACACAGAGAAAAAAAAACAGAACTCTAAAAATTAGAATTGTCAGAATTGAACTGTAAAAGAACTCAGCTAAATATAATGAAGGACAGGACCTAAGGGCCAACCTTAACAATTTCTGTAGGAAACTGGAAACAATTTTTTAATGGAATAGATTAAAAAAGAAAGTGTCAGTTCTAGACCTGAAAACATAATTTTTTAAAAAGCTAGGTACCTGATGGATAACAAAGAATTAGTGAATTGAAAGTTAATGAGGAGAAAAAGAGGTATTCAGAATGAATTAGAGAAGCATAAGGATGGGGGGAAAATACAGAGATAAGAGGTATGGTAACAAGACACACCGCAATGAACCACGCTTCCAAGTATTCATGAACTTGTGTAGTCCCCTCCTATATCTTATCTGGGTAAAGCTCTAACTAAATGAAAGCTTTGGTTAGCTTTAAATAAAGGAATAGAAAAAAAGTATTCTGTACCATTTCTGAGCTTATGTCTTAAGAAAGCCTGAGTGTCCACTTTTCTGGAAATCCTTTTGGGAGCCCTGCATCACCATGTAAGAAGTCCAGATGCCCTGCTAGACAGATTATGGAGAGAGAAGATAATGTGCAGCCAAGGGGGAGGCAAAATCCTGAGACTAAGATGTGCTATATCTTTATTGAGACCAGCCTTCCAGCTGGTCATGTAAGTGATGCTATTCATCAATGGTTAAGTCTCGGATGCCTTCTGATAGCAGCTTCATGACATGTCACAGGCAACACCAGCAGAAGTATCATCCTAAGTGTACAGTCTACCCAAGAATCTTGAGAAATAGTGAAATGGTTGCCTTTTCAAGGCACTAATTTTTGTAGCAATTTGTGTGCAGCGGTAGACAGAAAGAAGATAGATACACTAAGGATATTTTAACGCAATATTTCACTGGTGATAGAGGCATGAGAAAATGGGCAAGAAACAATAGAGAGAGATAAAAGCTGGGTTTTTTCCAAATTCACTACAGACATCATTTTTGGATTCAAGAAAATCTAATAATCTCAAAAAGGATAAATTAAAGAAATGTATACCTAAGCATAAATTGCAGAAAAATAAAAATACAGATAAAATATTAAAAATAGCCAGATAAAAAAGGTAAAGTACATTCAGAGGGGCAAAAATCATACTGACAACTGACTGACCCTCCAAAAAGAAATTTCTGAAATCAGAGGGCAGTGGAATTATCTTCCAAGTGCAAAAAAGAAACTATTTGCCAACCTAGAATTCTACAACCAGTGAACATATCCATCAAGAAATGTGAGAAAAACATGTTCAAGACAACAAAAACTGAAAAAGTAATTACCATTAGCAGAACCACATGGATGGAAATAAAAATGTCTGTTGAACAGAACTAAATAAAATCGTATGTACTTAAAAATTAAAATCTTTAAAAAAATTAAATAACTTATCTATGTAACTAATGGGTCAAAGAGAAACCAACACAAACTAGAAAACATCTTAAACTAAATAACAGATTTACTGCATAGTATACCTGTGGGATAGAATCAAAGCTACTTAAAATAAAAAAACATATGGTAGAAAATAAGAACAGCTAACAATTTTAGTGTGTATCTCAAAGACATTAAGAACAAAATAAGCCCAAAGAAAGCACACAGAAGAGAATACTAATAAAAGCAAAAATGAACTAGAAAACAAGCATAAAAAGTGATGATCAACAAAAGCACAAGTCATTTGAGAAGATTAATAAACATTCCAAACCACTGATGAAGACGGTCAAATAAAACAGGAGCCATAACTACAGATAGTAAAGACAATTACAGAACATTTGTCAAATAACTGTGTTCTAAAAAGCTTAAAATTGTGGACAAATTGCAAAAGTTCTCAAAAAGCATAATTTATTATGGTTCTAAGAAATATAAAACCTGAACAGTTCTTTAAGAAACTAAATCAATAATTAAAAAGCATCTCACAATGAAAATTAAACTGAATGCCCCAATAGCTTCACCAGCAAGTTCTACCAAAAATTTAAGGATGCAAAACATTCCACACAAAGATTTAAGAATAAATTATACAAACTCTGCTAGAGAACAGGAACAAAGGGTATTTCCACAGTGTAGAGTTTACATTAAGCCAACACAAAACACAAAGAGCTATACAAGAACTTAAAATGGCCAATCTCATTCATGATCAGAGATGCAAAAACCTTATGAGCACATCGAATCCACATAATTTAAAAACCATGGGACATTCACACATTTTTTTTACAAAGTCAATCAATATAACTGATCTTATCAACAGATTAAAAGAGAATAATCATATTCTCATTTCAAAAGATGCAGAAAACATGATATTCATTGATGACTTAGAGGAAAAAAAACTTAAGCCCCAAAAGGTTAATTACTACTCTTAAAAAAAAAGACACACCAAAAATCTATAGTAATCATAATATTTAGTGGTACAACATCAAAAGCACTTCTTTCAGAAAAGGGAGTGAGAGGAGATGCCCACTATCTATCGTTTCCATTCAACACTGTACTTGAAGGTCTTGGCCATCGCAAAAAGGCATGGAAAAGACATATTAAAATGGAAGTAAAAGATATTATTCACAAATGAGAAGACTGAGTATAGAAAAATCAAAGGAATCACTATTATTACAACTTTAAAGGGCTTTTAGCAAGATTTCTATATATAATATTAAAGCACAAAAATACAATTTTTATATATTAGCAATTGTTAGAAACAAAATTTGAGAAATATTTGATTTTGAGGATGTCAAAATATAACAAGTACATGGGAAATATCTAACAGAATATGTGCTAGATCGCTATGTAGAAAACATCACTGAATATGTTCAGCAGACAAAGCCAAATGAAAGTGCATATGCTGTATTATTTTGTACACATAAAGCTCAAAAACAGGGAAAACTAGATAATTTACAGATAAATCTTATTTAAAGTATTTTCTTTTTTTAATATTTTATTTATTTATGCACAGAAGAATTGGGCGTAGGCCAGAGGTGGGGAGGGTGAGAGGATTCACCAAAGACAAAGTGGGGAGCAGAACAGGCAGACTGAATGAAATACACTGCTGAGGGGAGCAGCGGGTGAGACAGGAGAGGTCTGCTACGCGATGCAGGTCAGTTCCCTGTCCAGGAATTGAACTCAGGCTGTAGAGATGGGCCTTCGAGGTGGTACCTCTGAGACTTAACCTGTAGGCCACTGGGGAGGCCCTTACAGATAAATCTCTTTAGGTAGTAAAATTATAAACAAAACAAGGAAGTTCTATTCCTACAGTCAGGATATCTCTGAGCAAAAGAGGTTAATGATTGGAAGGGGAAAGTGTTCTGAGGCCCCAGTATCGTTCCATTTCTTGGCCTTGGTGGTGGTTAGATGAGTGCACATTGACAATTATCTCCTTTAGCTGCACACTGTTTATACCGCATTTCTGTATGTATGCTATAGTTCATACATATGCATAGGTAAGTTTTTTTTTAATCCCCAAAGAAGCATTTACAAAACAAGGGGGAGGGAATCCATACAGTAATTGGATCTTCAAAGCAGAAGGATAACTAATTTGGAATAATCACTTTGATGAAACATCTTCAGTGAAAATGTCATTCTTTAAAAACAGGACTAACAGAGATGTCTCCCTACCAAGACAACTAAAAGCCACACATCTTAGAGTTAGAAAACTAGGGCTTCAACCTTAGCTCCACCAGCAACCTAAGCCTAGTATTCTCTACTTCAAAATAATTCCACTTAAACTCATGAGCTTTGCAGGGGATATACCCAGTGTCATGTCACGTAATAGAGGGTAAGTAAATCGAAATTTCTTTTGTAATTATCACTGCAACTCATAGAAGGTGGGAATACGTTCCTATCTTTACTAATAAATTTACTTACAGTCTTGAACTGATAAAAGTTCTAATTGAACATCTGGAATCATCTCTCTTGAAATCATTATTAGATGACAAATTTTACAGAACTCTCAATGAATTACATTTAACACATTCAATAAATAGGACTTCAGTTTGCTACACCAAGAGTTCTTTTCTGAAATTATAAGAACCTCTTTCACACATATACATGCTAGATAATCACAGTATAACTTTTATATTAATAAGTCTTCATAGGCTGAGACTATTAAGGACCCATTGATAATGATCATGCATTCACGTTTAATCATACGGGTATTCGTGAATGCAGCAGGAGCTGCCCACTGGCTTTCTCGTCCTCACAATACATCTTATTCCTGTGCACAATTCACAGCACAGTCAATCAAGTCCAGGAGGATCATATAAACTTGTGAGAAACAGTGTAAGATGGAAAAAGAAAGTGTCTAAAAGACACATCTACTTGCCAATCCTGGCTCTACCACCTCCTAATTAGGTATCGTCTGTAAGGTTGTTAATAGAGCCATTAATGAGACATTTTCTGAGGTAGTGATTAGAAACCCAGAAAAAACTAAGTGCCTGAGGGAGCCTTGAGACAACCAGACATTCTAGTCATAACGTGCTGCCTCTACCTAAACTTTCACTTTTAAGTAATTTTATACATCATCAGTAAGTGGTTAACTGTTAAGTGTCTAGAACAATAATTTTGAAGCCTTATTACACATTACAATCATGTGTCATTTAAACACACATGAGCATGCACAAGGACACACACACGCACGCGTGGCCATGTTCTGCCTTGAACTAGCTGACTCAGAAATTGGAGGTAGAGAACAGGAATATACATTTTGTCAAGAGTTCTCCAGATGATTCTAAGGTACCTCTAGGTTTGAGAACATTACAGAAGAAGAAAAGATGGCAAGGAAGCTGTTAGCATTTCATAATCAAAAATGACTTTAATAATATGTCCACCTTTTTCTAGCCTAATAGAAATAAAATTCGGGTGAAGGCCGAAAAGATCCAGGCTGTAAAAAATTCACAAGGAGTTCTTTGAGAACATGGAATTCAAGAAATTCACTTCCTACACCACAGTATTTCACGTGACGAGCATATTTTGGTATTGTCACACTAAGAAAAAAATAGAATGACATTGCTTCCTCTTAGGGTTTTGCATTTTCTATTCTGATTTTAGATGAACTAAACAGTACATTTAAAATGTAACATTTTAAATTATCCCTTATCAGAAAAGTATTCTTAATGGAAAAAAGTATTAGAAACATGACTTGTTTTTCTGTAGTCTCCACTTCATATAAAATACATTTCTATCCAAGTTCCAAAGATTCTTGATTTATTTTCCAAATTTCTCCTATGGAAAGTAAGTCATTACTATAGCAATATTTAACCACCCTGGTGTTATTTCCAACTTGCTTTTTCTAGGGTTTTTTGCACATAGCAACCACACAAATCTCAGCTGCAAGTTGCTTAGAGCACTAGGATCTTTGGCAACATTCACAAATGAATATATCTTAAAACTATGGGAACATTTAGCTGAATACCACAGTTTTAAATATCTCTGATGTGCTATTTGTGCTGAATCTACCCCAGATCTGTCAATTCTTATGAGTAACACATCTCTTTATTCTTCATCCAGGTGTAGTAAAAGCTCTAACAGAATAAGCTGGATCACAATTTTCCTCATTATTACTGTATTTGGGAGCTAAAGACCTTAAGTTCCAGCATAAATAGCAAAGCAACTGATTATTTAGTACACATGTATTTTTCTCTCCTTACAATAGTTTCGAATAAAAGGTATTATCTTTACCTGAATTTTGAGTATGTTCTAGTTTTTAAGAAAGAAGTTAGTTTATGGTTTTCTTTGTATAAGTCCTTTATGTCTTTTGTTAGATTTATTCCTAGATATTTGAATTTTTTGGTTTCAATTTTGAAGGGGATGCACAATGGAGTACTATTCAGCATGGAAAGAAGATAAACACATGCAATTTGCAGCGACATGGATGGAATTAGAGGGGATCATACTCAGTGAAATAAGCCAGAAAGAAAGAGAAAAATATCGAATGGTTTCACTTATAACAGGACTATAGGGAGGCCGGGTGGGAGAGAGACAATCAGTGGGGGGGGAGGGGGGGAGGAAG
>PVIJ01003786.1:0-54621 GCA_004024925.1 Scalopus aquaticus | reverse complement strand
AAGAAGTTAGTTATCTTGGTAGCTATTTGAGTCAATGAAATAGAGTTGGACTACTGTGCTTTTTTTATTTTACCTACAAAAATTGTAAGTGGGAAGTAAGACAGAGGATGTGATTTTTTTGCATAAAGGTTCCTGTTTGTTGATTCACAAATGAGTGATGATTAGCGACAATCTGAGACAATTTCACCAGTTAGGCAGGAATCCAGACACAGAAAAAGCCTGTAATGGGTACAATCATATCCTCTTCTCAAACTCCTTCAGCAACATGGTTTACCAGAAATGAGAATTATGTATACATACACACACACACACCAAAAGATACATGGACATAAACATAAGTGCATATATGTATATTATTTTTAAATATAAATATACATACACACAACTATCAAATGTGAAGAACATGGAATTAACTAAAATGTAAATCAAGATTAAATATCCCCAAATGCCCTAATGGGTAATTTTATTATTCTTTTTTCCCCAATTTTTACACTCAACCCATTTAGTGGGAAGAAAAGGGGGCATCAGAATTTGGAACATTTTCCAAATTGCATCCACCAGCAGGTTGTCTCAGTCTAATGAATAATGATCTTGCAAGTATATGATGGGGTTTCTTGCTCTGAGCAGGCTTTGCTATGAGTCACTCTATGGCTGAATCACTTGCCTAGATGACTAAGCTGTGCAGGAGGTTGTCAATGATGGACCCATGGCCTACCACAAGGCGGCACCCCAGGGAAGGAAAAGCCTCAAAGTGGAAGATTCCAAGGGAAAATATTCATTGGGCTGCATGAGGGAAATACCATATATCCATGAAACATAAAAACAGTTTACCGATGAACAATTACATTTGTATAGCAAAGTCAGCATCTGATGAGAGCATTATCTTAAGTAATATGAAAAGAAGTGGTTGAAAGACTAAAAATAGGTCCAAAAATTGGCAGTTAATTAAGCCGATGGTCAGGAATCTAATACAAATGCATAATTTGGAAGAAAACTAAAAACCTACTAAGCGTTAGATTGACTGCTTTTTTCTATTTAAATATACAAATCAAGACTCTTCAGACACGTTTCTCAAGTATTTCATACGCACACACAAGTTATGCTTTATAATTTCTACCAGGGGTTAAGAAACTTTTTCCATAAAAGTCAAGAAGTATTTTAAGCTTTGTGGTCCATACAGGGGTCTGTCACTGCACCCTTGAATTGCGATCAACCAATTAAGTGAATGAATGGACATGGGTGTGTTCTAACAAAACATTCTTTTAATATATACACACATACATATAATGTACATAGGTTACATCGTTGCTCATTTTGTAATAAAATATTCTTTGCAAATACAGGTACAGATTTGGACTCATGGGCTGTAGTTGGCCCTAAACCACCCCTCCCCCCCCAAAAAAAAAACACCTTATATTGGTTGCTGAGAATTTGTAAAGGATTTTTATATCCCACTTCATTTAGGGGCCATACCCTGCCTCTGACATAGAATCTATATGAACAGCATTATTATCAAAGAACAGGAACAAGAGGCACAAAGAGTCTTTAGTTAGAGTTATTACTTTGTGCCAAAGACTCTAAATCTTACATTTTAAATCTTGAATAATACCACTTGAGCTTGATCTCCTAAAATCTAAGTAAAACTTCTGAAATTCAAATAAGCCAACAAAGGTGTCAAGGACCAAGAGCATGTAATCAAGATTAAGCGTTCTAAGTAAAATAACTTTATTTTTATTAGAAGCTGGAAAAGAAGAAAACCATTCCAAAATACTATTGTTCTAGTTATGCCTATTTGAATACTGTATATACTAAAAAGTATATACAGTACACTGTATCTAAAAGCATATTTAGTATATACAGTATATACTAAAAAGATACTTTAAGGGCCTCCCCGGTGGCGCAGCGGTTGAGTGCTGCGCTGTGGAGCTGTCGGCAGCAGCGCCGCAAGTTCGACGCCCAGCCGCAAGTTCGACGCCCAGCCGGGGAGAATCCCACATGGTGCGGCAGACCTCTCCTGCCTCGCCCGCTGCTCCCCTTAGCAGTGTATTTCTGATCTGCCTGTTCTGCTCCCCACTCTGTCTCTGGTGAACCCTCTCGCCGCCCCACGCCTCTGGCTTGTACCCCAG
Source organism: Scalopus aquaticus (assembly GCA_004024925.1). Lineage (NCBI taxonomy): Eukaryota > Metazoa > Chordata > Mammalia > Eulipotyphla > Talpidae > Scalopus > Scalopus aquaticus. The sequence continues at coordinate 52,495 of PVIJ01003786.1, read as the reverse complement.
CTTGTATATATAAATAAAATAAAATCTTTAAAATAAAGATACTTAAAAAAATAGTTTACCTTAATATTAACGGTATGTTTATTATGGTCAAACTGAAAGGCAAACGATAATTGAAAATGAAAACTTTCTTTTAAGACAGCATTTGTATGGACTACCTAGATCAGTGTTGTTCAGATTTAAATGTACATCCGAACCCCCTGGGAATGCAGTTGAAAGCAGAAGCTGATGCAGTAGGTCGAAGGTGGGGCCCAAGATACTGTATTTCTAGCAAGTTCCCAGGGGACAGATGCTGATGACCTTTAAGTAGCAAAGAATTCATAATCACCTGGGAAAAAGGGCCAAGAATTCTAAATTGGCTTCCTGGTGATTGTGCACTTTTTTAAAGGCGAATAATCCACAACCAGGCCCATCTTTAATGACTAGAAAGCCCACAGAATTGTGTATATTCGAGTCAAAAATTCAAGTTCCAGCCAGACAGGGACACAAAGCTAGCACATTCAATACCATGTCAAAAAAATATCTTTCAAGGGGACTAACATTTGCTGGCAGCATACTACATGCAGGCAAAGTGAAGCATGCTTTGCTATATCCTTTCTTTAAACCCTTGCATTTCACAGAGCAGGTACCTGAAGGCAGAGCCCCTGCTTAAGGTCAGAATCTAGATTCAAAACCACCCAAGCTGTCTACATGTGCTACTTTCTATTACTCCCATTTGTATATTCTGCTTTCATCAAACAACCCCCTCCAGGTGCTAGGTGGGATCATGATTCCCCGCTCACTCTCCTTCCCTAAACTAGGAGTACGCACCCTGTCCATCATCACAGGGGGAGAAGCTATGTTCCCACTTGGTTGATCTTGGGCTTGGCCCCCTGACACGCTCTGCCCAATGAAATGTGAGCAGACACATCAGCCACCTCTGAGCAGAAATGTGTGTGACTTGGACTGTTTCCCTGCTCTCCACTAAGAGAACAGCATGTCCAGGAACTGTTCTTTCAGCTTAAAAATTTGGAGACAATGTACTGTCTATTAAAGATAAAAATTACAGACACATGATATGAAAAATACATAGCGTACAAGGAAAAAAGTGTGACGTGACTGATTACAGCTGTGGCAAACTGCAAGAGACACGCACAGAACTGGGACCAATGGAAATGAAATGCAAGAAAATAGCATCAAGACTCCGTCGTATTTATGTCCTTTTGCCCTCGTCCCTCTTTTCTACATATCTGTTCCAGTGTCACACCACTTCAGTAAAATACCAATGAATCTTCAACTTCCAACTTCAAGGCAAGACTTGTTAAAACACAGCATCAGACAGCATAAAGCATGAGGTAAAAATGTCACACCTCAGAATTGTTCTCTTTATGTGCAATAAAACCTCGGGGCCACCATTTACTAGCCATGTGACCTTGTGTAAGTTAAACACTCAGTGCCTATTTCCTCACCCATAAAAGGATTTAATAGTATCTACTGATTGGGTTGTTTAGCACATTAAATATAGCAATATATATAACGTAGCCAGCTCATATAAGCATTTTAAAAAGTACCCTTCTTTCACTACAGCTAGTATCACAGAAAACTGACATTATTATATGTTATAGGAAGGAATTTGTCGACAAGGCATTATCCAAAAATAAGAGTGAAGGCAATTTTAAGACCCTCAGTCTATGAAGCTAGCTCTAAGGAGACCCTACAGCCCACACCACTTTTAAGGTTCTTGTTATCACACTGGGCCCACCAGACAACCCAGGAAAATGTCCTTATTTGAGAGTCAGCTCAGTTGCAGCCTTAATTGCCCTCTTCCATCAACATGCCTACAGGTTCCAGGGATTAGAATATGGACATTCTGGAGGGACACTATCCTACCTAGCACACTGTGTTACTTCATATAAAATAATTCAATATTCATTAAACTGGCCGATACCATAAATTCTCATAACCAAGTACACTGTGAACATCTTTTTTCTGATCTTTTACTTTGATGTTCCCTAGTTGATCAACATTCTTAAATCAGAAAAGTACTTTATCTACAGGAAATGTACTTAAATGCTCTCCCTCGTTTATTCAACACTGACTGAGGAGCTAATGGGAAGGCCAAATCTCATGAAGACTCAGCCCCATTCCCTGGTCACAAAGCTCTCAGCTCAGTAACTCGGGGGTTGAAGGAGGACAAAGTGGAATCCCAATGACACTGAAACTAGGGTTACCGGAGTGAAGGCTTCACAGATGAAGGCAGCTGGGCTAATGTTTATGGAAAAAATGAAGCAAAGGACTGGAGGCATAAAGGCTCACCGCAGTATATCAAGGATTTAAGGAAACAGACCCTGCTGGCTGGCAAGCAGGGGCAGAGGCAGAGTTGGGTAAATGACTACGGGTTGCTGCTCAATTCCATTGCAGAAGAGCACCATTTAAAAAGGCATAAGGGGGCCTCTCTGGTGGCACAAGGGGTTAAGTTTCAGCACTATGAAGCTATCTGCAGCCACTGCAGCACGAGTTCGATCCCCAGCCAGGGAGCTGACCCACATGGCGCAGCAGACCTCTCCTGCCTCGCCCGCTGCTCAGCAGTGTATTCAGTCAGTCTGCCTGTTCTGCTCCCCACTCTGTCTCTGGTGAATCCTCTCACCCCCCACACCTCTTGCCTACACCCCAGCTTGTATTCATAAACAAATCAATCCTAAAAAATAAAATAAAAAGGCGTAAGGGGAGAAGGAAGTCACGCTAGATCCTAAGGAGGAATCATAGAGGCCAAAGAGAGAGGAAAAAGTGCCCAAAAGCTGGGCAGCATGTTGTCCCCCCAAAATAAATTGCCACAGATAGAGGGGTGGGATGGAGCAGGGGTAAAGAGAGTAGAAGTGAGTAAAAAGAAGTAAGAAGGGGAGGCCAAAAGGAAGGAGGTGATAGACAAGAAGAAAGCAAAGGATAGAGAGGCAGGAGAAGGAAAGAAGTGACTCTCTGGGCTACCACCAAGCACCAGTCACTTTGCTTGTACATTTCTGTCTAAGGAATGCATGGGGAATTCATAGAGAGTACAACGGTATTGCCAGGGGCTTGGGGGACAGGGCGATGGGAAGTTACTGTTTAATGGGATGATTTCAGTTTGCAAAATGAAGAGCTATGGAGATGGGAGGTGGGGAAGCACAACATTGGGAATGCATTTAATACTGCTGACCTTTATACAGCCATGATCACGATGGTAGACGTCAGGTTATGTATATCTTACCTCAATAAAAAAATTGAAGACAAAGAAAAGAAGTAAATGGAAGTTGAGAAAATGGTGACTCCGCTTACCAATTTCTCTTTCCAGGGGCCAAGTATTGGAAGAATAAGTCCCAGAGGAGGCCAATGGGATCGGAATCCAGGGCACATGGGTGGGGGCGGCTTTGTGTGAAAGGTGCAGGACCCTTCCTACAGTAGGGAGAGGAGGTCCCACTGCCAGAAGTAGGAGAGAAGTGAACAAAAGACATCTGAGGTCTAGGGAGAAGGGAAATGGAGAATCCCAATAGTTGAAAGCAAAAGCAATCTATTTATTTTGGTCCTTGACCGAAATGGTAGAAGTGATTGCCCAAATCAGGGTTTGAACAAAGAACAGTTACTGGTCTTAGTTGTGGTTTTACCTTCAAGCAGCTCTGTTACCTTAGATAAGTCAGCTAAACTTCCTAAACTGTATCTTTGAAAGAGAGGGATTTGCTAAAATAATCACACTGTCCCTTTGAGCTCTACATTTGAGCAGCTTCAAGGAGATAGTTTATACCTTGAACATAGTGTCAGCTTACCTACACCCTTCTCCCCCCCCAAAAAAAAGTGAAAAGGAAACAAAAGTCAAGGTGTGTATAATTTAAATACCCTTGGGCCATTTTCACATCTCAGTTTTGCTAGTGACAGTCACAACAAACAGATGGTTACTGCTGACAGGGCTGCAGTCATTACAGCCCTAATGATAATTGATGTTTTTACAGCTCTTTACTGTCTATAAAGTCTTCACACATGAAAAGCTCTAGTTGATCCTCAGACAGGTCTGTGAAACAGGTACGGTTCTGCACTGTTCTATTCATTTTCCAGTTGAGGAAACTGAGGCTTGTAGAGGCTGATGATGTGCCCAAGGCCTCAAAACAGATAAAAGACAAACCTAGGACTTGAATCCTGGTACTCGGGACTCAACATTGTCATGTCTTTTGTTTCTTGGACACTGATGCAACTCTTTGATTTCCCATTTGGTGCCACAAACAGATAATTTGTTAAGAATCAAAAGAAATATGCATCATTTTATTCTTTTAACTGTTCTCGGCCATAGAGTCTAATAAAATACAAGAACCACCTTGATTTCCAAGTGATGAATGACCAGAACCCAAAGGGCAGAGATGGAAAGGATTAAGGTTCAATGATCTCAATGTCCTCCTTATCAGGATGAGAACAGGCCCCTCTCAGTACACAGGGCTTGTGGGAGGCTGAATCAACACTGGAACTCAGGGCTCACACCAACCCCAGGGCTGTAGGCACTGGCCAGGTCTTACAGGGCTTCTGAGAAAAGTTCCCAACAGAATTGCTCCTTAACAATGAAATGGTTTCAATTTAAATAATTTGAGGGTCTCATTCTCTCCTTTTTACATGTGTGAACCATATGTATGATGCCTATTAATGGTACTGGAACAAATTCTCTCACAAATGGGAGGGTTTGTAACAACAGTCATGCCACATTTCAGTACAAAAGTAAATGTGCCCAGCAAGGAATCCAGTTAGGAGTTTTAAAGTAACTGAAACTGCCTCCATCGCCACCTTCTACCTGCAAAGTGTTTTCCAGCAAATTTACATTGAAAAACTGAAAATGTTCAATGAAAATATTTTAAAGACAATGTTTTTCTAAGTATTCTCATTTTCTCCTTTGGAAATATGGCATGGAATGGGCAGTGCTCGCTACTAAGGTGATTTTTATCATGAGGCTGAAAAATGATCAATATTTAAAGAGAAGACATGAAAATGATGCACATTACAAAATTACAGATCCCATATTACATGTTTTATGCAGCATAAGATCATGAGGCTTCCATTATATTCTAAAAGACTCAAGGACAAAATTGTCAAAGGAAGGGAGGCCTTCTGAGGTGAACGGATAACCTCTAATTTCCTTCCTTCAGGGCACTTAGGAATGCGGGGCTCATATTAATGAGACTTGCAAAGAGAAAAAGATTTCTACTAAAGAAAAGAAATCAGCAAAGCGTTTGGTGAACATGTAATGACTAATGTACAGATGGGAAATGAGCCCATTTTGTTCAGTTCTGGAGCCATTAGAGGGAGGCTGAGCTACTCAGCTAAAGGTTTCTAAGAAGGAAGTCGCCTACAGTTTCAGCATTTCAAAAACAAAGTTTTTACTTAAATAAGAGTGCTGCCTCAAATATGAAACCAATTTTCTCCTCAAGACAGTTGTAAGAATTTTAACTTTAGGGGGCAGGAGGCTAAGCTCAAGACCACCAAAGGGCAAAATTTAATCTGCAAGTTTTTCATGGCTAAGAAGACAAAATTCTTATAAGGTTTCAATTAAAAGCCCAGGAGAGTCATGCCGGAGGAGTAAGGCCAACTGTAACTGGTTTGAGTCTTCATAAAACTGCAATCTGGCCTTGATTTAGCTCAATTCCCAGAGAAGTGAAAGTGATCAGCTTCTCACTCTATTTGTTTAACAGAGGAAATTCTCTTAAGGAAGATATAACCTACAACCAGTTAGATTATTTCACACACTATCTCTGGTATAAAATAAGAAATTATTAGACATGAGAGGAATTGCAAGAAAATGTAACCAATAACTGAGAGAAAAAAGACAATAGATGCAGACTCACAGATGATGCACATTATTGAACTGAATAGACAAGATCTTTAAAATAACTACAATTTACTAGTTAGAGAAAAAGTAGGAAAAGGGGTTTAAAAGATGGAATGTTTCAAAAAGGAACTAGAATCTATTTGAAAACTCAAATGTACATGCTAGAAAAACAAAATTTCTGAAATTAAGAAGAATACAATATCTGAAATTAACTCATAGGATAGATTTAGAGCAGACTAGACATAACAAGAGACAGAATTAATGAATGAAGATAAAAGTTAGTGGAAAGTACCCATATTAAAGCCCAAATTAAAAAAAAAAGGAAAAGAAAAGTGATTAATCTCCTAAACATGTAATTAGAGAGCCAGAAATGAGACAGAACAGGGCAAAAGTCATAATATCTGAAGAAACAATGATCGAGAATTTCCAAAATTGATGAAAGACATCAACCTTCAAATTCAAGACGCCCAACTGCCCAAAACACTAGGCACATAAGGAAAACCACATTTGGTCTTGTGTCAAATTCTTAGTACAAAAGCATGGTAATCACTGAAGAAGTCATGTAGTAGCCCTCAAACTTAGTCCTTCCTATTCCTGAAGAAGTTTATGAGTACATTGGAGAGGGTACCCTAACTCAACAATACAATTTACATTCTCTAGTAGGACTATAGTTACTCTGCTTCTGATGATGTACAGAAAAACCCCACAATGACATAAATTTGAGTATTATGCAATGGATAATTGCCTCCTAGTTTGCACCTGTCCACCTGATCTCATTTCATTAACCTTAACATAATGCAATGCCACATTTTGTGCAGTCAAAACCTTTAAATCCTAGTAATAGTTTTATGGTAGCTTATTGAAATTCGGGAAGGGGAGAACACAACCATGATATAAGACTAATAAAGTGTTAGAATAAGAAGAGATCAATAGGCCAAGCCTTCTGTTAGAGATGACAAAACTGAAGCCCAGAGCAATGAGAATGATATGTCCAGCCCCTACAGCTATTGATATTTAGAAGCCTATGGGCAATTTTTCTAGTCCAGCATTCTGATTCCAGCACCAGGCCAATGCAAGATCAAATCCAATCCAAGGTCAAAGCCTTTGGTGAAGTGTTTTGATTTTATAAATATGTATTTTCACTGAATGTGAAGGATCACCACTAGTGATGCGAAACACAACACACTAGGTACCCACTCACTCTGACCCATGTAGACCCATATAGATATGGAAACCCAGTACCATCATTGGGAAGTCCCTACACACACACACACACACACAACTACACCTGATGTTCACAGGCCAAGTAGAAATACATGTGGGGTAGAGGTAGAAATACATTAAAGATACACAAAAAAGCATGCCCAGGGATTGTCATTTAAGTCCCAGCAATCAGATTCTTTCTGTGAGTCTCGAAGCCTTTCTCCGTAACATGGACAATCACATGTAAAGGATCATCATACTCAGTGGTAACTAAAGGAAAAGAGTTCACATTGTCATCCCTGGAGATAAAGACAACAACAGCCAATCCTCTGCATATATTGTTTACAACCACACACAGTGTCTCTTTGGTGTACTTTGTTTTATTATGCCCACAGATGTTTTAAGGAAAAATAGCATCTATTCTTCCAACTGCATAAATCTGAAGCATCATGATTAGCTAAAACAGCCATACTTCTTTCTCTTTAGGACATTTATTAAGATTCCATCATTCTTCTCCATGATAGTTTTATTGGTCAAACAGCCGTCACACGTGGGTTTTGTTCTCATAGTCAAAGCATCGTCTAAGGTCCTTCTACACTCACAGCTGGACAGGTAGTTTCTGCAGCAATGGGTCCTGACCTCTGTGCCCAAACCCCATTCAGAAAACCCAAAATACTGGCAACAGCAGGACAGTAAGAAAATTTTGCTAAGATCATTAGTCAGGAACAAAAACTAATGTTTAAAAAACAGATAAATCATTTAAAATATTTTCCGGGCCTCCCTGGTGGCGCAGCAGTTGAGTGCTGCGCTGTGGAGCTGTCGGCAGCACGCGATGGGAGTTCGACGCCCGGCCAGGGAGAACCCTACACGGTGCGGCAGACCTCTCCTGCCTCGCCCGCTGCTCCCCTCAGCAGTGTATTTCTGATCTGCCTGTTCTGCTCCCCACTCTGTCTCAGGTGAACCCTCTCGCCGCCCCACGACTCTGGCCTGTACCCCAGCTTGTATGTATAAATAACTAAATCTTTAAAAAAAAAATACTTCCCGATATGGGGATTGGTATACAGAAGTTAGGAGAGTGATTGACTGCCATCCAGTCCATCTTAAAAGTGCAAGCTTTTAAATCCCCATTTAAAAGCTACAGCACGTCAGGGGCTCCCTAGTGGTGCAAGGGGTTAAGTCTCAGCACTATGAAGCTATCAGCATGTTGACATACTAACTCGTAATTGTTATGGTCTTCTAAAAACCTTGAATTGATGTTGTCATTTTAAATAAACAGCCAATGCAATAGAGATCCTATAGGAAAATGATCTATAAATAGGGGGTGGTAAATGAGATCTGAACTAAATCTTTTGTTCCCTGAAAAATAAAAAGGAAATACATGCCAGGAAAAAAAATGTTTGAGAAGATAGTTAACCATGTTTATTTATTTAACCCTTAAATAGAGTACATCTGTTATTTCAACAGGATTACTCAGGTTGTGGATTTTTCATGCCTCTAACTATGTCAGTGACCAATCTGCGGATGACTCAAGCCAGGATAAAACATGTGAGGGGTTAGCAAGAGATTGTAGGGATTTTAACACCCTTGAAGTGCCTCCTATCTTTGATGTTCACTTTATAGTTCATCTGAATTTCCAGAATTAGTAGAAATGTGCTTCTATGGAGTGAAATTTCTATCAGTTTTCCTTACTTCTAACAGCTCTACTGAGACATATAGATGTGTACTCAATCAAAGTTCTGGAAAAAGTCAAACCTATATACACATGGTTACAAAAACTATCTCTGGAAACCCAGGGTCTTTTCCTACATGCATACTGTAACTTGATTTCTTCCTAATGTACTCTGGTTCTTAAAAAAGATCCTTAAATAGGTAGTAATTCAGAAACATTTAAATTCATGTTTCCACTCTGAGTAGTTTGTAACAGCTGGAAAAACACACAAACATTAAGAATGGGTAAACTACTACTGCTTCGCAGTAGCATGATATCTTCAATTTTTGCACATGGTGAGGATGAACACAGATGAACAGCCCCAGTTAATCAGATCTCTTTTCATTTCCTGACACATTTCATTTTCATTTTCATTTTCATTTCCTCTCCTTTCACAGAAATGCCTTATATATTGGATACTGGAGGCAAATAAAAGGCAAACATCGAAGGGTACTCCATAACGAGATCCCCAATGGTGAAGGGAATCCACAGAAGCTTCCAAAATGAAGAGGAAAGGGAGATGTTTGTCTTTTCTACAGTACTGAATAGCAGCTTTCCCATACCACATTGCCAATGTTATTTCATCAAGACCAAAAGGAAAACTGGTGCTATCTTAAATATGCTTTGGATAAAATAATGATAGAGGACTTGAGGGGAGGGTCAAAGAGGTTGATGGAAACCATGGGGCCAGCTTGGCTGAACTTAGATACAATTAAGATACAAATAGGGTAAAAACTGTTCTGTCTACTATGAGCTACATAGAATCAACCCTCTGGACAAACCTGGCTTAGTGTCATATTCTTACTCCTATGTAAGTGTGGTACATCACTTGCAAACATGGTGGTCATTATTCTCTCTGTTCATGCTCCTTGCAACATAACTGCAATTCCTTCCTTCAAGAGATGGAATCCACTTCCCCCCTCAAAACTGGCTTTTTTTGGCTAACAAAATTCAGAGGCAGTAACCTTAAGCCAGTTGCAAACCTAGGTCTTGAGAGGTCTTATGTGTCTCTCCACTTTCTCAGAACCTTCCCAACCCTGGCGTGGACAAGCCTGAGCTAGCCTGGTTAAAGATTAGAGACCAGGTGGGTGAAGCCTAGGGGAGCTCAGGCTAACCTAGAAGAGTAAGCTCCTCAACCCCCCAGCAGATGGCAGACAAGTGACCCCCAACTAAGTCAGGATTCCTACCCTGAGTCAAAGAACTATCCACCTGAGTCCTACCCATATTGCCAACCCACAAAATCAAGAACTAACTAAATACTGGAAGTTTTAACTACTAACCCAACTGTTACTGTGGTGGCTTGTTAAGCAACAAAGCTAGTTGATACAATAAATGGATTCTTTGTGAATTATTCATTCCGTGAACATTTATTAAATGCCTCCTATATTTCAAGTAGTGCTCTCAGTAGTTACTGGGGGCACAAAGATTAATATGCGATAGTATAAATTATGTAGATAAACACATCATGTAGATAAATTATGTAGTCATCTTCTAATTACACTAAAAGAAGTGTGAATAGCAAGGTCTACTTAAAGGAAAGGAAGACTCAAAGAGGTCACATTTGAGTTGGTTTTTAAAGAGAAAATGATTCACCAATGGACATCAGAAGTAGAAGAAATAGCATGTGCAAAAGCACAGATGCTGGAAAGAATTCAAGGAATGTTCTAGGAACGGAAAATAGTTTAGGACAGATGGAGTGTGGGGAGGAAATGGCAGATGATGGAGCAGGAAAAGCAGGTTGGAGGCAAATAATGAAGGATGTCATAATGTAAATTATGCTAAGGGATCTGAATGCCTCTTGTAGGCTGTGGAGAGCAACAAATCTTTTTTAAGTAGGAAATGACATGATCAAATCTGTTTTAGGAAAAGAAAGCTGATGAGTGGAGATTCTGAGGCAAAATTAAAAATCAGGGTAATCAGTTGAGTAGCTATTACTACATTCCTAAAGAGGACCTCAGTCACAAGGTGGCAAATATAGGGAAGACAAGATGACTTTGAAAGATGTTCCAAAGACAGGGGAAAGATTCAGCAGCCTTGACAACCAACTAAATATGGGCTGTGAGGGTGATCGAAGTTGTGTGGGAGGATCAGGGACAGTGCCAAGATTTCTACTTTGGGATCCCAGATTAATGGCAAATATATTAATTAGAGCAGGAAAGTCGAAGAGCAGACTAGAGAGGAACACTATGTGTTTATGAAGGCACCTGTAGGACATCCCATGGGAGATGTCCAGGAAGCAGTGAAGGATACAGTTCCGGATCTTATGTTGAGGAATAATTGGCAAGCAGGAAATAGAGACCTAGAACACAGGACAGAGGGAGAGAGATAGCTCAGGTCGTAAAAGCGAACGTGAATGCTAGACATTTCGAGAAAAGATGGAGAAGAGAAACAGCTAGTGAATGCAGAATCCCAAGGGACATGGCTATTTCAGGGTGAAAGGGAAGAAGCAGCACCGAATGGCAGCACATCTCCTTGGGATGAAAGCACAAGTATGGATTACAAATTAAGGAAAAGTGGATGCCCATCCATTGTGCCACCTTCTTCCTCTAATCAAGTCATCACCAGGTCCTTCCCTAGGGTCCATGCCACTGTAAAGGTCTGGGGCCATAATCAGTGTTAGGAGGAGACTAAGAGCATGGGCAACTTGAGTAATAATATCTGTGTCCAGGTAGCTTACTGATAAACACGCCTTTTCAAACCCCTTCTCCAGCACCTGCTGCAGCAAAGCTCACCGACCTAATTCTTGGAGCGCTGATCTGAAAGAGGCCTGTAATTAATTTCCTGCAGCTTCCAAATAGATTATACCTAATGTATTTAATACTACATAGATTATCTTTATGTATTTCAGTAACCAAAAAAGGAATTAAAAAAAAAAACCCCGTGACAAAAATTTCAGAACACAAAAGCAATAGCCATAAAAAAATTGATAACTGGACTTCGTTAAAAATCACCAAAAGATACCATGATGACAATAAAAATGCAGGTCACAGGCTGGGAGAAAATATCTTTAATACATGTATCTGACAAAAAAACTATGTGGAATATAAAAGAACTCTTATAAAGAAATAAGATTAAAAAAAATCAAACAACCCAATTCAAAAAAATGGGCAAAAGATTTGAACAGGAACTTCACACACACAAAAAAATTCAAATGCTAGTAAGTACGACGGCATTTAATACCGCTCACTAGGAAACACAAATAAATTAAAACTGTGAGGACCAACTTCAATGGCTATTGTTACTATTGAAAAAATAACAACTCATGGCAAGCATACGGAGAAACTGGAATCCTTCTATACTGTTGGGAATCTAAATGGTACACTCACTATGGAAAACAGTACATTAATTACTCAAAAAATCAGTGGAATTAATATCTGATCCAGCAATTCTACTTCTGGTTACATACCCCCAAAAAAATTATAGTAGGATTTTGAAGAAATATTTGTACTTTCATGTTGATAGCTGCACTATTCACAATAGCCAAAAGGTGGCAGTAAACCCAGAGTCCATGGACAAACATAAATAAAATGTGGTATGTGCATACAATGGAGCATTATTCACAGCCTTAAAAGGGAAAGAAATCCTGGCATATGCGACAACATGGGTGAAACTTAAGAAGTTATGCTAAATGACATAAGCTAGTCACCAAAAAACCAAATGCTATATGATTCCACTTGTAGAAAGAACCTAGAATAGTCAAATTCATAGAAACAAAGTAGAGGGATAGTTGCCAGGGCCAGCACGGACAGAATGGAGATTTATGGTGTAATGGGTACAGTCTTCCAATTCGCATGATGAAGAGCTCTGGATATGGATGGTGGTAGTGGTCATACAATGTGAATGCATTTAACACTACTAACTTTCTTTTAAAAGTGGCTAAGATGGTAAATTTTATGTTATGTGTATTTTACCACAAAACATGGATGAACCTCATTAGACATTCTAAAAACCCACAAGGGGCTACTCCCATGCCTCCACCAAAACAGTTAAAACTTAAAAGACTCCCCCCCCACCCAAGAAGAAAAAGTGTTAGTAAAAATGTAGAGCAATAAGAACCATACTGGTGGAATTTAAATTGGGCCAACTACTTTGGAAAACTGTCTGGTAATATCTACTGAAGTTAAATAGACGCCTACTCTGATTCCAGAGCAGATACACAGCCAAGAGAAATGAGTGGCGGGCACGTGCCTCAAAAAAACATAAGCAAGAATGTTCGTGGCTGCTTTATTTATTAGTCACACATTGGAAACACTCCCCAAATCCACCAAGACACTGGATATAAAAATTGTGGTATATCTGAAAGATGTTTGGACTAGAATGAAATGAAATGACCTCTCAACAATAGATTCTAATGAACTACTAACCCCTCAAACATGGATGAACCTCATCAGACATTCTGGTATGTGAAAGATATATTTAAGAGTCCCATATGAGATGATACTATTTATACAGCGCTTAACAGCAGGAAAAAAAAACAGATTAAAAAAGAATCACATGTAATTACCTTTACTTTAGAAGTGGGATGAAAAGTGACCGGAAGTAACAAGCGGAAGAAATCTTCTGGAATACTGGAAATGGTCCACATCTTGACCTGGTTGGGGGAGGGGGTGTCGCATGGGTATACAGGCATGTAAGAATTCATAAAGCAGTATAACTTAGATGAATGCAATTAACACCTTTTATTGTATGTATCTATTTATACCTCAAAAATATAGTCTCTATCATGAAAATGCTATAATTCAACAAAGGAACAAAATCTCAACCTTGTTCTTTGCCTTTCTGACTTAGAAGATTAGACCGTATTCCTCTTAGACATGTCGTGGGATAATTAGTTACTCCCAGTATCCTGAGTCAGACAGATAATAAATCAAAGTCCCGGACAGTTCAAACTTAGGTGTACCGCAATGTCCCAGAGTTTTTCTGAAGCCTCTCCATGTCCATTGTGGTCTTTACAGTAAGAACCTTTCAGTCTTTATACTTTTTCAGCCAAAAAGCCCTATTTGCTTCCTATTGCTAAGTGTCCAATTTGATTATTTTAAGCTTCTAGAACAGCATCTGACTTTTACACTCTCATTGGCAAGGACTAAGCAAATCTCTCCTCAGCTCTAGAGGCAGAATGTCACAGCTCACAAGAAGTCACCATATCCCAACACTGTGATGAATGCAAAGCTCCCTGAAGAGAAAGCTTCCTTCTCTTTCACATTTTGATGCCTGACCCTTATATGCCAACATAATAACAGCTTTAGCTCCTCTGTGAGAGCACCATTAGCTATGACCCACCATTCTCAGGAAAAAAATAAAAATCTACAAATGTGAACTTTTCCCCCTTCTAGCTTCCTTGGCCATTCTTAACAGTGTCCTACCCAGTTGTTGGGAAATGGCCTTAATATACAACTTTATACTAAAATGATAATCAAAGGCAAATTCTTTTGAATGGTGTCACAATGAAAAACTTTCAGACTTGATTGTCTTTGATCCCATATTAAACCTGTCCTTAGTTCAGTCAAGTGGCTAAATTATGAAGGTACTTCTTATATACTGGCTTGGAAAAGCGTCAGGATAGGAGAAGGGAAATGACAAAATGGTAAAATAAATAAATAAATAAATAAATGAGCCAGTTAAAAAAAAGTTTAATTCATTCACTGGCATTTTGATAACTAAGATGTCAAGTTAGACGCAATTTTTGTAAAAAGCAGATACTGTTAGGTTGGCTCAACAGGGTGATTGTGATAGTATACCAAAATAATCAGAATAATTGGCAGTCTTACATAGTCTGGGCAGCATTTTTAAAAGCAAATTATCAAGCAACAAGTGGTTAAATGCAAAGTCACACAATCGCAATGGAAAAACAATGCTTCTCTTTTAGGACAGTAAGAAGTAATGCAATATAATGACATGTAGTCTTTTTATTTAAATACATGGTCTGCAATAGAACACACTTTTATTTTCTCCTTTGAGATTACCTCAAAATAAGTTTCACTTAGTCTATATAAATGTTAAGATGCTGGAATGCAATAATTATCAAGTCGGATAGGTAGATTAATTGTTCTACATACCTGTGGTTTTTCAGATTCCTGTGCCTGCTTACTCATGTATAGTCACTCTTATTTTTCAGAAGCTGTTTCTGGGTTTTGGCTTCTACACTGCCACCTGGAGACATGAAAAAGAAATAAACCATGTACTGTTCATGAAGCATGCATCTCTCAGGGCATCTAGCAGGGACAACTGGGGGGAAAGTGGCAAAATATTTACTCCAAAAGATAAAAGTGGTTTTTTGTCTTGTATGGAAAATTTCTAAGGAGGACCTCAGCCCCAATGATAAATTATTTAGAAATCAAAGCATATGTAAATCTCCGCTCAACACCATTGATCAGTTCATTAAAGGAGATGGAGTCACCGAACCTAGCCGCGTGCCAACCCACAGCCATTTCAAGACCTGTCCCTAAAGATTAAAGCAACTTGACCACTTTGGTAATCAATCAGGTAATTATGAATTCTGTAAATTAACAAAAAGGAAAGAGAAGGAGAGATTCAGGCAAAGGTTATTTTGTCCTATGGTTGTAAAATGTCTATTTAAATAATATTAATTCTAACATGAATTTGAGTTTTGTCCAATCTAAACAGCATTTAGGTGGGGTATTTCATCATAATGCCCTACGCAGATTTGAATGTAAATGAGGAGTGCTAAGGGTCTTTCTGACACCCAACCCATTTTAACATAGATTTTTTTTCCTTTAAATAGTCATATAAGTAAAAGCCGTGAGCAACTATCAGTCATGAAATGAGAGCGTGTAAGGGGGAGGGGAAAGAGAGAGACAGAGATTCTGGAGTTAATTTAGAATATCAGACAATCATGGTGCGGTGGGAGGGGGGAAGAAGGGGAGAAGGGGAAGAGGGCTAGAGAGGTAGAAAAAGAAACTGAAATTCTGGAGTTAATTCAGAATATCAGGCAGAGAGAGAGACAGAGAGAGACCTAGAGAAGCAGAGACAGAGAGAGAGAGACAGAGAGACAGAGAGAGAGACAGAGACAGAGACAGAGACAGGGACAGAGACAGAGACAGAGACGGACGGACGTACGGACCACAGACAGAGAGATTCCGGAGTTGAAAATAACAGCGATGCCGCACCACGCAGCTTTTACCTCCGGAGTCCTCAGGCCAAAAACACAAGCACCACCCCCGACTCCCGCCCCACCCAGGTGAGATAGCGCCAGAAGCTACCGAGCTAGCGTGCCAGCCAAGTCGGCTACCGCGCAAGCCCCGGGGGTATTTCTATCCTAATGAGAGATGTCCCCACTTACCGGCAATTTACTTTAACGCCCAGAAAACCTGGTTTGGTTTAAGGAATTGCAGCAAATCCAAGAAAACCAAGTCTCCTTGAGTCAACTCTCCTTCTCCTCCCTAGGAGGAATATTCACACACGCTCATAATTCTCCCTTCCCGACCCCGAACCCGCGCCGGGCCATCCCAAGAGGACCTTTGGGGGTTCGCCAGTGACCAATCCTGCTCCCACGTGCTTCCATGAAACCCTCGTCCAACCGAGCACAAGGCACAAGTAGCTGAGTGCAAGTGCAGTCAGCCTTCGGAGATAAGTTCGGCAAACCCGTTTTCGTCCCCCGCCCCGGCCTTGAAAGCGGAGGGAGCGCGCGGGCTCGGGCTCGGGCTCGGGCTCGGGCTCGGGCTTGGGCTCGGGCTCGGGCTCGGGCTCTGGCACCCGCCCCAGCAGACAATACTCGAGCAACTCGTGCCTTCCCCGCACTCGCCCCAGCTGGTCCTGGTACCACTCTACTCCCAGGGTCCCTACAGTCCCGCGGGCCCAGATCAGGGGGCGTCCTGGTGGTTGCCGGGTGTGGACTGTGAAGATGGGGGCTAACTGCACACACCGCCGAGATTGCGGGCGGGGGGAGGGGGTCGCAATCCTCCAAATCCGCACGAGTGCTGGTCTCATCAGAAAGGGGTGGGGGTGGGGACCTGAGACCAGAGCGAGTCCCGAGGGAAGCAGTTTTCCCGCACCTCTTTCCCACTTAATACAGCGTGTGGGCACAAGCGTGCACACCACGGGCCGTGCACCTTCCTCTGCCCCGGGACCTGCCCAGTCCTCGTCCCCGAGCGCAGGGTCCTGGAAGGGAGGGCATCTTGGCCGCGGGGCCCGGAGGGGTCCGAGCGCTGCGATCGGGGGTGCCCACCTGCGCGCTGGGTTGCGGTTCCCACCGGTGCGCCCGCGGGCTGCGCCGTCTCCACTGCAGGAGGAGGTGGCGGCGGCCTCAGTCCTGGACTCCAAGAGCCTCCTCGCTCCCGGGCAGCGGCGGTGCTCGCTTCCCCTCCTCTCTGCGGGTGAGCCTCCCACCTAGCCAGCAGGTTCTGCCACCGTCCCTCTGCCAGCCCGAGCCAGAGCTGTCCTCCCCGCCCCTTTCCTGCCGCCCCGCGCTGCGCCGCGCTGCGCTCCGCCCCCCGCCCGCCCATCCTCGCCCGGGCCCAGCCGGGGGCTGCGGGCCCAGTGCCTCCAGCCACAATCCCCAGTCCCAAGCGGAGTGGGGAGGGGGGAGACCCGCTTCGACCCCACGCTCCTCACCCGCTCCCCACTTTTCCGTTGGGTGGAGGTAGTCCACACTCACCCAACGACCAAGGGTGTGGGCATCGCGCGCTCTGCGCTAGCTCTTCCGGCGTCTCTTCACTCCCGGCGAGGCACCTTCCGAGGACCAGAAGGTGCCTCGTGCCTTGGGGGAAGGGGGTTAGTGAAGCGGGGTGGAGTGAGCGAGAGGAGGCGAAGAAATTAGCATGTCAACTGCCAGCGGATACAAGTTGCTGCCTGTGCCTCGTTTCTGTTACGTTCAATACCTGGATGTGCTGCTTTCCCTGTTAAGACCGCAGCAATATTCAGAGGCATGAATATAAGATTTCCAAGCTAATTGGTTGTAGGGGCTTTTAAAAAATTTAATGATGCAGAAGACAACAGACTCACTCTTGTTTAAAAGTTACTTTATATATGTGGCCACATTTCTAATTTTAAAAAAATAGCAAAATATAAATAACAGAACAGCTGTGTTTTATAGAAACAGATCCAATGTGTATGTATTGAAACCCTCTGTAATTATATTAATTGGGTTCGTTTTAAAGTGTACTTTAGGTATTTCTTAAGAAAACGGCCTCAGAATTTAAGGATTAGGAACCCATAAGTTTTAATTTGGCTTTTTGCCATTGTTCTAAAATGTCAATTTCATGGAAATTATTAAATGTGGCTATGTAGAAAAATGGATCCTTTTTCTTCCAGGTTGGCAACATTCTTAGATTTGGCAAAAGACAGCTTTTTTAAAAGCCAAGAAATAGTGAAATTCTCATTCATTTTCTACTGATGGAATACTGGGTTAGCAGTGTTTTCTTTCGTGTTTTTCGCTTTGAAGCAAACTTGTTTCCTCTTACATTTGTTTTCTTCAAAATTTTCTCTCCTAAATATAAATAAAACTATCAGTGCTGTGATTTTTGAGTCTTTGCTTTCTAAAAAGGATAGGAGACATTAATAATTGATTATCAAATCAACTCCAGACTCATCATACTAAATTTCACACTGATCAACTCCGTTTTTCAGCTTTGCTTTTAGGAATTTAGCTGAACATTTGAAAGCCAAGAATTTTTAAAGTTCCATCCTTATAAGAATGACATGTACGCTTTTTAATTAACATGTTGAAGTGCAATTAAATTCATTAAATTCACTAATGAAAAGCATATTCGTACTGTACTTGTTGCTGGGTAAATGAGGACATCGAGGATGATAAACAGCATTCTGAAGAGGAGACTCTGAAGCAAAGAAAACAGTCTTTAGAAAAACTGATGATCCCCTTTTCAAGGCAAGGATGACAAATACCAGTAATTATGCAAAGAATGACTGCTGCCTCTCTGTGCTTTGGTTTGTGGCTGGGCCTGCATTTATCTCTTTTGATCATCATAATCAGAGTAAAGTAATTCTGCATCCCGGTGACATTGCTTAGTAAATTAGCAATTTGAAAATGCTTTTATTACCTAATTAATCCAAGTAAATGCCTCTAATAAATCGGATTTACACTTACATTTTTTTGTGTGTGACTCCAGAAAAACACTTGCGTGAAATAAAAACAGCTAATGCAAGCTCAGGAACAATTGCCAGCCAGATTCTTTCTGTGCTTGTGTGTTGCAATAGAGTTGATATTAACTGACCCCTGGGTCTTAAATTATATATCACATATTGGTTATGAATTGTTCATTGGCTACTTCTTTAATGAGTCCCTGTGTCTTTCTTTATCCTGCTTATTCCCTAGAAGCATTTTTCATTTCTTTCTGTCTGCCTTATTGAATCTACCTTTACCTAAACTGTTTTCATTGAACCAAAGAACCAGACCCTAATCTACAGCTCATTTGACAATCATCCTTGTACTTCAACTTAAATCTCCCTTGAGGTCTTAGGTAAGAATCCAGCACGATTTAACATCCAAAATTGGAAGGAGTATATCATCAGGCCTCGAAGGCCTGATAACAGTCAGATTTCTCTAAACCAGGAGGGTGTGTCCTATCTGAATAAAAAAAAAAACCAGCAAATTCATTTAGTTCTGTTCAAAACTAAGCCAACAATATCACATTTGAGATCCACTCTAAGCCCAAATTAAGCTATAAGATATATAAAAAGCACAATCCAAGTAACTTTATCTGTATTTTCTTTCGCCACTACAAATCCCTTGCTCCACTGACCAAACACCATTACATTTCACATTTCCCTTTTAGTCCATGTGCTATTGAAAGTTTTTCACCGATCTTTAGATACCAAAGTGCAACTCGACACTACTGCTGTCTCCAAGGAATCCTGCATCACCCTTCATTTGTTTTCAAAAGTTTTTTTAAACATCTGTACCATTGATAAGGGCAGATTTGATCATTCTGCATAGACTCAAGTAAGGGTGTTCCCATGTCTAGTCTGAATCCAAAAGTAGGGTTAAAACAAAACTTGAGTTTGTTGTAAAAACCTACTATCAGTATCTTCCATTCTGATCCTCACCCCAGCAATTTTATAACACAGTAACTTTTCCCCTCTTGAGAAATTTTCTCCTAATAATTATTTTAATATTTTTTGTCCATTTACTCTTAGGGTTATTTTATTCACAGTGAGTCTGGACATAATGCATAGTCTTCTCTCTCTTCTGTAACTGCAGGTCTGGAGATGATTTCCTGATGGGAGGACTCTTGCTACAGCTTCCTCTTATGATGGCTCCAAGAAAAGCATGAATTAAATTTCTTTACTTCAGCTGATTAGGATTCCTGAGCAACATCAATGATTCAAACTTGCAGAATGCTAATTATTTTAATTGGTCTCCTTTTGCTAGGGAAATATGTCACCAGTCATTTTACAAGACAAAGGCCATAGAGACAATATCACTCAGATAATGCTCAGATTGGAATGTTGATACCCTAAGCTAAGTTACTTAAAATATGTGTGTATGTGTATGTATAATTCAAAGCAAAATATAAAGCTGAGTGATGTCATTTTGATGAGTTCTTGCGTTCAGTGGACAGGATCCTTGGGTTGCCTCTACGAAAAGTTTCCGCAGAGCTCCCCTTTCAGTGGCATGTGGCTAGTTTACCCAGGAGAGGAACACATTTGCACCAACATAGGCAAACAAAGGGTACATTTTAAAAGGACAGGTTTATTAGGAAAAGGAAAAGGAAAAAAAAGAGGCACTTACATAGTTACTGGTGGGGAGTGTGAGGAGAAGAGCTGCCTCTTGCAGCACAGAAATTATTTTGATAAGAGTGTTCTTTGTGGGCAGGTGTTCAGTCCTTTGTGGAAGAGTTAGCCTGGTCAACAAATTTTTACAAAAATCATGTTACTGAAATAAAATTAGTCATTTCTTATCAAATTTGTATGTGCTCAACATGAATATGACAGTCAAATTCTAATTTTGGCTCTAGTTTTTCTTTGTAATCTGCAGTAAATTGATGTTTACATCACAAAATGCATGCCAGTAGTAATAGGCCTATGGTTAATACCTGTAAAAAATCAAGTCATAGACTACTTCTTAGATTTCTTCGCTTGTCTCTTGTACAGCTGTTCAGGAGCATCTCTGGGGAGTGTCCAGCAGTAGTCAGCCAGCATTCGAGTGGACCATTTTCCCTGGTATCTTTGTTCCATTGATGCGATATCTTGATGAAAACATTCGCCATGTTCATCACTAACCATACCACAGTTTTCAGGGAAGAAATCAGATGGGAATGAAGGAAGTGGATCTTTAGAGACATATTGCAGCCAAGTTTCTGATACTGCACAGCATGTCTTCTACTCGGTCCTTGTAGTTTTCTGCCCTAACATTCCCAAGAAAGTTTGTAGACACTAGGCGAAAAGCATTCCATGCTTGTTTCGCATCACCCTGCAGCAAGTTGTTGAACCGGTCATCTTTGAAGAGCTCTCGAATCTGAGAACCCACAAAAACTCCCTCTTGAATCTTTGCTTCGCTGAATCGAAGAAATTTTTCATGCAGTTATCAGGGAGCTGGCAAGGTCCGGTCCATGGCTTTCAGGAAATTCTTCATCAAACCTAGTTTGATGTGAAGGGGTGGTAGCAGGATTTTGTGAGCCTCAACCAGAGCTGGGTGCTGGATATTCTCTCCAGCTGCTACATTTTGTCTGTGAGTCCATTCCTTCCGCAAGTAGTGCAGTTCCCTTGCTCGGCTATCCCACTCACATAAGAAACACATGTATTTTGTATATCCCTGCTGCAGTCCCATTAAAAGGGCAACTAGCTTCAAATCACCACAGACGTGCCAGCTGTACTTGTTATACTCAATGGAATTCAGTCGCTGCTTTAAGTTATTGTATGTCTCTTTCATGTGGACAGCATGCGCTACTGGAATAGATGGAAGACAGTTTCCATTGCGCAAAAGCACAGCCTTAAGACTCAGTTTCAAAGAGTCTAGGAATAGTCTCCATTCTTTTGGGTCATGAGTGATTTCTAAGGCATTCATGAGGCCCTCAATATCGGAACAGAATACCAGAGTACTTTCCTTTCTGAAGAAAGACTCCAACTGCTGGTGGCGCTTTTGATAGAAAGTAATTGTGCCATCTTCTTCTAGAAGATTCCATTGTTGGAGTCTTGATCCTAGCAATTCTGCCTTGGTCTTGGATAAGTCCAAATCATGAACCAGGTCATTGAGCTCTTTCTGTGTTAGTCTGTGTGCGGCTGATGATGCACCACAGTGAAAATCTGGATCACTGCATGCTGATGGAACAGGAGAAGAACAGGTCGGCTCACCCTTGTCCTCATCAGATGAATCAAGAGAATATTCTGCTGGAGGTTCTGGAATAGGAAGTCCCTCGCCATGTGGAACTGGTCTCAATGCAGATGGAATGTTTGGGTAGACTCTTCTTGACTTCTTTTGCTTCATTATTCCGCCAGAAAGAGGAGGAACCAAGCAGAAGGAACAGTCTTTAATGTGGTTGCTTGGCTCTCTCCACACCATGGGGACTGCAAACGGCATTGATGGTCTTTTGCCATTTAACCACTGTGACAGCTGTGTTGTACATGTAGCACAGCATATATGCGGGGCCCAAGGCTTGTCTTGGTCACCAACCTGGCATCCGAAGTCAAGGTGATAAGCCTTCTTCACTTGAGAAGTGATACTTTTCTTCTGGTTGGCAAATGTCACTTCCCCACAAATAGAGCAGAAATTGTCCACACTATTAATGCACTTTTGAGGCATGACTGTTCTGTACTGTGCCTAAATGGATAAAATAATAACAGTTCTATGGAACAGTAGCTGAAACTGCCTCGCACAAAGTCTGAAATATTTTCACTGCTCAACCTTTCCTACAGGGCTTTATCTAGTGCACTGCTGACGTCAGCTTACTTTAGCAGCCGCCCAGCAGTAGTATTGCATTGCATCAGAAAATGATGCAATCAACTCTGGATGATGTGTGCATGATGGTATTATGCAATGCGATGCAATATTCCATCATTCTAGGCTGATTTAGGGTGTTGTTGCAGTCCTACTGGATAAATTTACACGGTGAAACATATGAAATGAATTCTACGAAGTATCTTCAAAACGAGAGCTAATAAAAAAATTTTCAGGGTTATATTCACGTTCAGCACACCAAGATACTACAGATTAGGGCCTTTTTACATCAGTAAGTATCTCAATGTTGACCAGTGTTATCTGTAGTTAAATAAATCACTTCTATGATGTGACTAGGTTGCTTTGTCAGGACTGAAGACTTTCTCATAGCACTCAATCGCCATCTCCCCACCTCTGGTCTGCTCCTCTGGATACTTTGTGTAACAGTCAGTGTGTAAGGAGTTCCAATCTAAGGATGTTTCTTTTCTATACCTGGTTTAAGGAATATGTGAATCATTTCTATCCCCACCTCCAGTTTCTGATCTTGTAACGCCTCCATCCCAAATTTTCTATTCTAAACCTCCATCACTGAGTACTTGTAAGAGATTCTTCAGCTGCAAATCCCTTGGTAAGATCTCTTTTATGTTTTGGGGGTATGTGATAAACCGATGCATACCTCACTATTTACCTTACAGGAAAATACCATTTTCTGATTCAGATCTTCCCCTAAATTTCCCATCACCATATATTTAATTGAATCATTCCTTTATGAAAGGAGAAAGGGGCGGGGGGTGGGGGAAGAGGGAGAGAGGAGAGAATAAAGTCAATGTTACACGGTGACTGCATGTATCACTGGTTAGCACAACTGCTAAGCACATCAGGTTAGTCAGATCCTAGTTTCCTCCCAACTGGATCATTTTCTTTGGTTCGTTACATGGCTGCCAATCAAAGTCTTGCTCCTACACACCAACAAACATAGTGTTGGTCACCAAATGGTGTAGGTGAAATTGTGTTGTCCAATGGCCCCTTCCCACCCCTCTCAAATATCTTGAAGTCCTAACTCATGGTACCTGTCAATGGGGTCTGGTTTGGAAACAGGGTTTTTACAGGTATAATTAGAATGAAATTATACTGCAGTAGGATGGTCCCTTAATCCGTTAGGACTGGTGTTTTTGCTTGAAGAGAAGAGACACAGAGAGAAGTCGGTCATGTGAAGATGGAAGCAGAGGTTTGAGTTATGTTATCATAAACCAAAGAATGCTTGGGACAACCAAGCAATGGATGAGGCTAGAAAGTATCCTTCCCTAGAGACTTCAGGAGGAACATGGCACTGCCAACACCTTCATTCTGGTCTTCTAGCCTCCAGAACTGGGAAACAATACATTTCTGTTGTTTTTAGCCATCAGGTTTGTGGCACATTGTTATTGCAACCCTAGGAAACCAATACACCAGGGACTCACCATCAACTCCTTGGTGATGCCAGCCCATCACCTTCCATACTCAGCACACAGTACATGTTCCAGTATAGAATGTTTAAGCATGATAAACTGAGTTATCACTCTACATGAAAGCATTGTAGAGTAGAATCATCCAGTTATTGGAAGGAATATTGAGAATTTACCTAATCTAATGACTGTCCCAAGGTGAAACTTGCTACAACTGAGAACAATGATATCACAGAGTCTTAACATATTCAAGAATCTTAGAGAGTTTTCTCTTCTTTTGAGATGATATGGTACTTAGGTGTTATGGCTTTAAAAGGTATAGAATGGAGTTCTCTGCACATGTTGTACATCCTCCCCAACCCCCAACATGTCCCACAAATTCAATTCTCCTTCTAGTGATTGGATTATAATAACTTCCTCCCTTTTTCTTAAAGCTTTTGGTCTTCAGTAGTCCCAAATTAATATATAAATGAGTTTGGAAGACTTCCCAGCCTAAACTCATGGCAGTTCCCATCCTGTCTGCTTATCAGTTCATCTTTATATTCCCCCATTGCCTAGTAGAATGCTGAGCTCATAGAGTATCCTTCGTAAATATTTGCTAAATTGAACAAGAACAGAGATTAACAAGAGCTAGATGAAAGTTTGGGTTGAGTGGATGGAAGCGAACCTGAAAAGAAGAAAAAATGGAGAGTCAAAAACAAACTTAATCTCAGGGAAGTCCATAGAAGTGCTAGACTTGATTCTTTTTTTTTCCTTTTTTTTATTTTTATTTTTATTGTTATTTATGTCTTTTACATTTTGTATTCCCCTTGGGTAGCCCACCACCAATTCACCCGTGATCCATCTTCATGGTAACCTTGTGTTCTTTTCTATTCCATTTTGTGCCCTTTTCCTTCCCTCCCTCCGCCCCCCCCCCCCACTGATTGTCTCTCTCCCACCCGGCCTCCTTATAGTCCTGTTATAAGTGAAACCATTCGATATTTTTCTCTTTCTTTCTGGCTTATTTCACTGAGTATGATCCCCTCTAATTCCATCCATGTCGCTGCAAATTGCATGTGAGACTTGATTCTGATTGTGACATGGGATTGTATCAAAGTAGCAAAAGATCAACTGGGAAATTTATTCTCTTTACTCTTCCCAATTCAATAAGCATTTATGCCTCAAAAGGGTGGTGAGGAGACAGAGTACGGTACTTTCACCCAGTCTAAGAAGCACTACCAGCTCTCACACCCTCACCAGTAATCTCCTAAAATATATAAGATGAATTAAAATGGTATGTTTGATATGCAAATACAACTTTGAACAAGCCCTAGCATGACCCCTTATGCCTGCCTCCACCTCCAAATTCCAATTCCGCACAGCCCCAGTGACCTTCCTTAATAGAAATACCAGAGCTGCCACTGCTAGTGAGGAATTCATCTTGAAATGTATGCCTGGGACAGACCCCAATATAAACCCACAATCAATATCGCAAATCCTCCCTCTTCACACATTATCCATAAAAGAGAACCAAATACTTTTGAGAGAGGTCTGCGCCACTTGAAGATGAATCAAGTGGTTCTTTAGTCAGAAGTGCCAGGAGAAATAAAAAGGAAAGTGTCAATTCTCTGAAGAAAGGAAAGCTGGAATAATTCTCTGTATGCCTATTGTTGGCTCTCAATACATGACTCTAAAAACTTTTGAAATGTTTGAAACAGTCAGGAACTGCATGAGACCACACTGGATTTATCTCCTCATGAAAATGCAGTAGTTTAACTATAGTCCACAAATCGTATCAAAGTGTTACAGAAGAATGAAAACAAATTTTCTGTTAGACGTCCACGAAGAAAAATCAACACTCCAAAATATCAGTGATTTCCTCATGGTTGTTTGTGTTATGATAGCTTCAGGAACGGGTCACTTGCTTATAGAGCACACGAACTCCATCAACCATTAACCCTACTTGATGGTATAAAGAGGGAAGTCAACTCCATCTCTGGAAATGCCACCCAGCAGTTGGATCCCAGGGCACCAAACCATCTCTGGTTCCCTAGGGTAGAGGTAGCAAATCCCAGTCAAAAGTGAGGTCAAAGCTTCCCCAGGGCTTATGACCAAAGTAATCATTTAGATATTCCCTAAACTGCAACCCCCAACATCCACCAACCTCCAACCTCCAAAGCTCTGTCTCCCACCTTATATTTCTTTGTAGCATCTGCGGCCATCAAACATCCCTTATATCTTAGCCATTTATTTTTATTATCTACTTCTCCCTACTAGAATATATATTGCGGACAGGATTTTTGTTTATGGCATTTACTGCCAAGGCCTCAGTACCTTCAACAATGTCTGGCACATTGTGGGTGCTGAATAAATATTTATTGAGAGGGATCGATGCAAACATGATAATTTTGTCTATTTTACCAAATAGAACTGAAGAATGGTCAAAGTATTCACCTATTTATTGAAAGGAAAGCCAGTTTATTTTTGGACTAATTTTATTTTATGAAAGCAGACTTGATCACAATGAAAGATAGCACAAACAAGAACATCCAGAGTGAGTACTTTGTGTTTTCTTTCTCTTTATCAGTTCAATTTCTATTCCTGAATGTAGTAACACAGATCTACTTGATAATTTTTGAATTAGAGGAGTTGTCCCCAAAGATCGTTCTTCCGCACAATTTGTGGTCTTCCCCTGGTTTCTGAAGAGCAGCCCCAGTGTTCCATGACAGAGATGGGGAAGGGAGCCTCTGACTTAAGGAACCCAAGATTCATCCAAAGTCTCCTCCAGAAAGTGAGCATCATGAGAAAAGGCACTTAGGACCCTGGGTCTTCTGCCTACTCTGCTCTCTAATCTCTGTCCTGCAAGTATCAGGTCATTCTTCCCGGTGTCCAGGGGTCAGAGACTTCTGCAGCAGATGACTTGCAAAGCATCACAGAGTTTCAGGGTGTCCCTGGGCACCC
The DNA here is from genome assembly GCA_004024925.1 of Scalopus aquaticus. Classification (NCBI taxonomy): domain Eukaryota; kingdom Metazoa; phylum Chordata; class Mammalia; order Eulipotyphla; family Talpidae; genus Scalopus; species Scalopus aquaticus. The sequence continues at coordinate 25,535 of PVIJ01003786.1, read as the reverse complement.
AGCTCACAGGGAAACCTAACGGTTGCTCCCGTTCCCTCACCCACAGAGGCAGCAAAGTAAACTAACCTCTCAGCCTGTTTATTTGAAGAGCAGTGGACCAGGGAAAAGGCAGTGCCCATCTCTGTTTGTTTAACCCTGGGTTCTAGGGCTGGATGTAAGAGATGTAGTGCTAGAAGCTTCCCTCAAGGCTCACACTGTTTGGCCCCTTGCAAGTCTCTATTGAGACAGGGCAAATGGGGAGGGTCATGATCCTCTGAAAAGGCTGAGCACAGTCTTTTTGAGACTGTCTTTTTGAGAGGCTTTGGCTCCAGGTTCTTTCATCAGCAGAGAGGGACTGTTGTTTACTGGCAAGCTGGTCCAAGGCTTCTTTATAAGTGCACTTTATTCAGTGCTTGTTACACTGAAATAACCTGGGAAGCTTTTAAAAAATACTAATGCCCAGACCCAGAGCCTGTTACATAATTTGCGGGGCCCTTTGTTCAATAATTAGTTAGAATTTCAAGAGGGCAGAACATTAAACCCAATACAGGGCCCTTCTAAGTACAGAGCCTTGTGAAACTGGCCAGGTCACGGCCCCGTGAAGCCCTCCTGCCCTAACTCCACCCCGCCAAATTCAGATTTCATTGGTCTTGCTTGGGGTCCAGGCACTGGAATTATTTTAAAACTTTCTAACTACTTCCCTTGTGCAGTCAGGATTAAGAGCCCTCAGTCTAGGGCCTCCCCGGTGGCGCAGCGGTTAAGCGCTGCGCTGTGGAGCTGTCGGCAGTGGCGACACGAGTTCGACGCCCGGCCGGGGAGAATCCCACATGGTGCGGCAGACCTCTCCTGCCTAGCCCGCTGCTCCCCTCAGCAGTGTATTTCTGATCTGCCTGTTCTGCTCCCCACTCTGTCTCTGGTGAACCCTCTCGCTGCCCCCCGCCTCTGGCCTGTACCCCAGCTGTATGTATAAATAAAAATAAATCTTTGAAAAAAAAAGAGCCCTCAGTCTAGTTCTGGAATTATTAACTCCAAAAGATTCTTACAATTTCAACTGACACCTGCCCACAAACTTCTGTCTAATTCAATAACGCAAAACCCTCACACTGAAACATTTTCATCTTATCCGGGGTGAAATCATGACAGCATCCTTTAGAAAATTTTTCATCCGCATGTAACTTAAAAACTGAAGTCGTGAATCACCTTTTGTTTCCCATTAGAAAAAAAAACCCCACAAAATGGCATATTTTCTCATATAGAAAAGTGATATAATTTGAAGTGTTATTACTCAGCATCATTCACACCCAACGGGAAACAAAGCTAAACAAGAATATTGCTAAATGGAAATTTACATCACGTCAATGATACACAAAAAATTCAAAGTCATGTCAAAAATTTTTTCCCCTCCCTCCCCTTCTCCTTGGAGAATAAGGAGCACGAAAGAAAGCACTGTTCTGAGAATTTTATCTGGGAGAAATGTTCCACGAAAGGTCCATGGAGCGTCCCTGATCCTGAGCCAATCCCACTACTGTGAGCCTCTCTAGAGAATCTTTGTACCCTCTCCTATCCCGGGGAACCAAGGTCTTTGGCAAAAGAGCATCGTGACAAGGACTGACAAGGACGCTCCATTCTGCCCTGCATTATAAAGGTCATTGTTGTAACTAAAAGACAACACAAAGTCGAAGCTCTCTCCTATCCTTTTCCGCAGCCCCAGATCCCCTTGTGGAGACTTAATTTCTTTCCAGATTTCCAGAGTCCTGTTCTCAGTACAGCTCACAAGACTACCTGGTTCCACTTCAGGGAAGCCTTGCAACCTTTCAAAAACTCTAATTAGACTTTAGATTAGATCTTCCATGAGACAACCTCGATGTTGAGTGGCAGGTACAGGTAGTGTGACCAACGGTTTCAGGTTACCCTGGACCATCTGGGTTTTAAAGCACTGAAAATCCGGCATCCTAGGATACCGTTGGTCACCTTAGATACAAGGCTTCAGAACGTAAAAACGCGCATATGAAGAAAATTGTGCTTGTTGGTTTTTTTCCTATGATTTTGCTTAACTGTGTGTTAACCAGTTGCAGATGTGACTATGGAAGGACTCTATAGCAGAGGCTGCTGGTGCTCTAGTCAGATCCCTGAGACTTTTCTTTATGGATTCTAAGTATCCATTCCCTCCTTCCTGCAAGTTTTGCTGGAAGTCAAATCTGCACCTAACTTCAGAGACCTACTCGCGAGCTACTGGTCAACGTCACTGGCCCTGTTGGGCGCCAGGGACACTTGTGCTCCTTCCCCCTGAACACCGCAGCCTTGGGCTGCCCACAAGCAATAACTGACCCAGACGTATGAAAGCTTCTCCTTCCATTGTCACAAGGGAAGCAAGTTCTGAGGCACAATTTACACTTTTAAGCTCCCCATGGAAATAGATGGAGACTGGGACATCGCCTGAAGTCAAGCAGTCTTTTTTTTTGTCCTGCTTTTCCCACTCCTTGACCAGTTTCTCCTGGGAGCATTTCCTTCGCAAATAGTTTCCACTCTGCTCTGGGAAACCTGGCCCAAGACAGACTTGATTCAGGAAGGGACTACATGATAAAGAGTTCAAGAACTAATAAGCAAGGTGGATCTTTGCTTAGATCCCTGTTGAGGATGAAAGGAGATCTCAGTCTTCATGAAATTAAGGGAAATATTGTATCATCAATCTGACAATGATTCATTCTTAGTGTTATCAATAGAGAATTTTCCTGAAACCTCCAAGTGAACTTGGGTAAGTCCTCTATTGCATTTATCAGCACTGTAGCACTATGGTGTTAAGATAGTTTGTGTGTTCAATCCTGTCATCTTGGCAAACCATAAGCCACTAAAAGTTAGGAACACAACATTTTCTTTCTGTATCACAAATTTTATACAAGTGTGTCTTATAGCACAGAAGTAATGCTTACAACAGATAACAACACCATTCAGAAATATTTGGAATTCTTGTCAACTCTAGTTTTCATTTCATTTACTATTATTCGGGGTTTCAGCAATAGGAAGCAGAAGGCACCTCCAAATGGAATTCTGAAAGAAAAAAATTAATAATGGTGACATTTACAAAGGTAAAGGAATGGAAATGTGAACCAGTGATATATGGTGAAGTACTTTGGAACTAGTACACATGGGAATTATACTGAGCCCTGAGGGGGCAAGTGGAAGGAAGAAATTGCAGGAACCCAGTAACACTGTAGCTATTGGGAAGAGCGATTAAACAGGAACCAAGGACCCCAATAAAATTCAGCCACTACCAATCTTCAACTTGATAGGGTGGGAGTCAGGGCAAATAAATACTCTGAGTTCTCTCTCTCTACTCCTGCTCTCAAATCTCTTGCTGGTGACTTCCACTGACCAAACCCATCTGGAAACCATATAGCAAGGGAACCTGGGATGCAACCTAACTGGATTATAGTGGAGGACTATGGGTGGTTGGGTGGTGGGAGTGCTACAGTGTCTATACCTGAGGGAGGAGGTCTTATGTCATCAGAACGCTAGCAAAGATGTAAAACAATGGTACTTGAAAAAAAAGTGGGTAAATAAGTTAATAAATGGGTTCAAATCAGGGTGGGGAGCTGGAGAATGGGTGTGGAAGGAGAAACAGGGAGCAATCTGAAACCGAACAAATCCCCAAACTCCATGCCATGCATGTCACTTGACTACATGTAAAGGCAAAGTATGGATGGTCACTCCTAAGTCCTCGCTCTGGAATACCCTCCGTTTACTATTTTCTACCCATTTCCATTTCTTGCTATCTCTGTTTCTAGGTTTCTAACTCTGTATTTATACCTGCCTCTAGCAACTGACATTCAGGACACTCTTTGGAGTTTTGTAGCTTCTTAGACTTTTGCTTTCTAGCAGTTCTTGGCTCTCTGTTAAAGACAGAATCACTGGAATCACTAGAAGTTTCCGCTGAGAAATTTCCCACCCTTGCTAAAATTCTGTGGAAACCCACTGGGCATGGCCAGTTGCCTAACCAAATGAAAGTCCAGTATTCAAGGAAAAGTAGCTTTTATAGCCACTTATCAACCAACATAAGTTGGTGATTTTGACATGGATTATGTGCATAAATTGTGAGGATTCTTAGCTTTGAAAAAGAACTTCAACCTTCAGCAAGAATTCAACTTAAAAATTATTTGGTTGTTTCTTCTAAATATGAGAGTGATGTATAAAACCCTTCTTTGCAGGCACAGAATGGGAATGATTTTTTCAATGGGAAAGTAATGTGGAGTCATCCTTCTAAGGTTTCCATTTTTTGCCTTTCTTTCTCCATTAGCAAGTGGAAATAGCTATAAAGCCATCAGTGATGTGATAGACATTGTGATGTGAACTGAACTTGTAGTGATGGCAGAGAGAAACAAAAATTCCCTGTAATTTACCTATCAGCACTAATATGAAAAAGTGAGTAGAGCAACACAGCTCAACACAGATTGAGAGAGGAATTGGCCATCATGGTTAATCAGTAAATAAAAATACAAACAAAATACAAATATGGGAATTTACTTTAGCCAGACCTGGTCAAGGGTTTCAGTTGTGAGAAATTGAAGGTAAACATCAGAACTCAACTGTAATTTGTTGAGATGTTTACATCTATTTTCCTTTAATAAACACACTCGTTGGAAAAGTCCTTTGATGTGGTGAGTTTTATCATTTGTGATACAGAAGTGTCAAAAGCCTTATTTCAGTAGTTCAGTGTCAGATTGCTGCCAGTTGTCCAGAAATCTTTTATTTTAATGCTGTCAGTATAACAAACACCACCCAAATGATTGTGCACGGAAAGAAAATACTCTCAAGAAAATATGGGTTATCTTTTGTAGCAAAAAGTCACCACATCATGAAGAGTGAAAGCATATATAATATTTCATCAGTGATATAGATATACATTCCATTCAACATTATTTGAATATTAACTCTGTGAAAGTCACTGGGATAAAGTCTGGAAAAAAGAATTGTCATAGAATCTAAGTGCCCCAAAGCAGAGAAGTGGATCAAGAAGATGTGGTGTATATATACACAATAGAATACTACTCAGCAATCATAAAAGATAAACTCATACCATTGTAGCAACCATTTGGAGCTGGAAGGGATTATGCTAAGTAAAATAAGCCAGAAGGAGAAAGATAAATACCAGATGGTGTCACTTATGTGTCACATATAGAGAAACCAAACAAGGAATCATACAAAGACAAATGTTAAAGCCAACCCTCGAAAACTCATTATAGATCTGAGGCGTACATAGGAGAAGGAGAGGGGGAGGAGTGAGAATAAGGGTGGGAGGAGAGAGCACAATAGGTCCTTTGGTGGTGGGAGTGCTATGGTGACTACACCTGTGGGGGAAATCCTACACTGTCAAAACACTAACAAAGATGTAAAACAATGGTACTTCAATAAAAAAAAATCAACACACACAAAATTAGAAAATCAGATTAAGTATCTTTCACAAAAGAAATTGTCTCAAACTACTCTAAAAGCAAGACTAAGCTAATAAAGCTGGAATGGGTGATAACATCCAACTTTTAGTAACAATTTCAAAAACTAAACGAAACAGATATTGCATCTGGTTTCTTTAAGAGCTTCTGTTTGGCCAAGAAATCATAAGACCCACATTACGAGGTAATACACGGAAACTTCCGGGTTCTAAAGGCAGACTATCTATGGCTTCCAGCAACATCACAGGGGTAGGCAGAATAACAAACCCCCAAAGATTTTTGCAGTCTAATCTCCAGAACCTATGAATGTTTAACTTTGCATGGTAAAAAGGGTATTTGTAGATTTAAATAAATTAAGGATCTAAAGATGAGGAAATTGTCCTGGATTATCTAGGCACACAATGACTTTGAAGATGGAGAGATGGAGGAAGGGGTCACAAATCAAGGAAAACAGGTAACACTAGAAATTGGAAAACACAAGAAATTGTAGCTGTCCATGGAAATTTCAGAAGGAAAGGAACTCTGTCAAAGGATGCCTTGAACTTTAACACCAAAAGACCCATTTTAGACTTCTGACCTCCAGAATTGTAAGAAAATAAATGTGTATTGTTTTAAGCTGTTAAATTTGAAAGTAAGACAATGGTTGACTGAGGAACATCCAAGGGAAATGACAATGAACTCTAACTTGGTAGAAATCCGAATGGGTGGAAACTGCAGACACAGTAGACCCAATGGAAGCACTGAGAAACATGTGTCAGTCACACAGTATGGCACTTGTAAAATATGATCACTAATTCCTTGTTCCTTGACAGTTCTCCTTCCTTCAAGAAGTAGGGCCTATATCCACTACCCTTGAATCTGAGTTCCCTTTGGGACTGCTTCAACCAATACAATGTGGAAATGCTGACATACGGTATTTGAGGCCAGGTCATAGGATTCCATGCAGTTTCCACTGAGAAATGTGATAATTCATGTGTTCTTTTTTACTCTGGAACAATAATTTGATAAATGATCACATCTTTAAAAGAAAATACAAGCAAGAATAAACTCATTTCATCAAAGAAAGGAATTAAGCTGCACTGAATTTAAGATTCTAATTCAAACAAATTATGGGTAATTTTCCTCTGGTTTTTTTTTAAGACATTGTACATCTTTGGACTCATTTTCTCACCAGGTTTGCATATACTCCTGCTATTCACCCTATGCTTTGGCATTTTTATGTAACAAGAATTATTTTGAATGCCACTTCCTTTATTGCTATACCAAAGGGGAAAAATCGTTTCTGCTCTCCAACCTGTAAGCTAAGACTCAGGGTTGGCTCCAGTAAAGATGATTTTTTTCTTAATTATTATTATTTCCACATGTTCTCATCTCTCAGCCTTTACTTTGACCCTTGTTAGACCTCTGTCTTCTACCTAACCATCTCTCAAATATTTATAAAATTAAAGATTTAGCCTCTAACAACATTTATTTAAACAAGAATGCTCTTCTGCAACCCGTCTTCTCATTCCTTTCTAGCTTAGGGAAACAATCATCTTTCCTGGGGCCATTGGGCCCTATTGACAGGCAACTTCAAAATTATTTTTGGTAAAACATTTGTTCAACTTTGTTTAATTAAATAGATGAATTTTGCCTGGAGCTTCAAGGAGAATAATGGGGTCTTTGTGAAGACATAATAGGTGGTGGCTCTGTATTAGAAAAATCACTTGAAACCTCATATGTAGTGTCCAATTCAGATTAGAAACCATTAAAACGTGATTTTTGCAGGTAGCTTTTATCAGCGACTATAAAAGGTATATGATTTAGACAAACATTTTTGGAAATATTTAATTTTGATATAATTTCAAACTGAAGTATCTCTTACATACCCTTCACTCAGATACATAAACTAATAGCTTGCATTTTGCCTCATTTTATCGTCCTCTCTGTGTACATGCAAGTGAACCATTTGAGTAGGTTGATAATATCTCATCCTTTTACTCCTAAATACTTCACAGAGTATTTTCTAAAACAAGGGCATTTTTTTATATAACTAAAGTACAACTGCCAATGATTTAGACAGACTTTTCATATTCATTTCCTCATAAAATCTGGAGCATCGTTAAAAGCGAATCGTGGTTAGAATATATCGTTATAATCAGGTCAAGCTTACAGGTGTTGTGTGCTCTTTACACTGTGGCTCCTGATGTTGCGGAAGTCCTTCCTTCCCTGTTACAGACTATAGATGTTGTCCTAAGTTCCTTTTGTCCTTGTAAGTTCAGGGGGAATTGTATGGGGGGAGACATTCTGAATTCAAGATCAAAAGGAAGCCAAAACTTTAACTCATGAATCCACTCTGCATGCTTTCCCACATTCTAGTCTGATTATTTTACTCAGTCTTCCTAGGTTTCACTGAAAGTATGACCTAAATTGATCCTAAATTAAACGTAGATCTTTAGTGTATCTACACAAAAATTAGGAGGCTGCCACTTTGCTTTTAGTGATGCAATTTTCCCCGTAGGATGATATCTGTAAGACAAATTTTTTCTAGATTTTGGATAAGTAAACTTCATGCTATAACCTGCTTGTCCAAGCTCCTGGGTAGTAGATCTTACTATCATCTTCCAGAAAAACATTGTCTCATTTTTAATTTCCTACAGCATCCCTAATTTTTGGTTATCAGAGATAATATATTATTTCACTTAGATCCATATTCATCTGGATATATAAAATTCTTTTTAATATTTTTATCTATTTTTTAGCTTCAGTTGAGTAACTTAGCCACCAACATTAGTAAAAGTGACTGCTTCTAGTGCCCATGTTTTGGCTATTTAAACACTTAATAAACTCTACTTCCCAAAATGCCAGAATTTAAAAATAATCATTTTACATGATAAAATATAGTTTTAAAATGCTCAATAAAATGAAAAATGCTGTTACTAAATAAATTTCATTCTACTTCGACAAGAAATATGCAAATTATATGGTTAATTGAATGCATTTGATAAATAAGAAACATACAATCTAGAAGTATGAAGCAGATAAGAAATATCTGGTTGGAGCAGCAATTTTATTAGGGAAATTATTGAAATTCATAGCATACTAAATTAGAAGGTACTATAAGCAGGCATAGATTAGATTTATTCCTAGGTGCATAATGGTATGTGAGACAAATATAGCTATTTTTTTTAATTCCATTTGTCAATTGTCTACTTGTAAATATAAAGTAGCACAATTTATTTTTGTATATTGACTTTGTACAGTATAATCTTGTTAAACTTACTTATTTTGCTAGTTCTTGAATAGATTCTTTAACATTTTTCTATGTAAAAAATCATCTTATCTATAAATAATGACAGTTTTATTTTTCCTTTTCAATTTTATGCCTTTCATTTCTTTTTCTTGCCTCATTTTACTGCTTAGGAATCCTTAAGCAACATTGAATCTGTATGATGAAAGAAGGTATTATTCTCTTGCTGCTAATCTTAGGAGGAAAGCCTTTAATAGTTCACACAAGCAGTTTAATATCTACTTAATGGCAGATATTTCATAGATGCTCTTTATCAGTTTTCAGAAGAATTCTTCTATTCCTACTTTGGTTATAAAACCTACCATTTAACACATGGTTATACAATTAATCAAAAACAAAAAGACTGCCTTGAAAAAATTTGGAGTGCAAAAAGGTCCCACACACCCAGTTAAAACCCCAGAAATATGCCACCCAAACCCAAAGATCCTTCCAGCTCTCATCATCCATTTCATCTTCCTACCAAAGTCCTTCCCTCAATCTAGTGAAGGAAAGGAGAATGGGACAGAGAGAAGTCTCTCAGCCCTTCGTTACCAGGTGCCTTTGTGAGTAGACTTCTTCCATGAATAGGTGGTGAGGATGCAGGTGGTACAGGAATGAGTATGTGAACTGGCCATGGGGAGACCTGGGTTCTATTCTGTACTCCATTCCTGTCTAGCCATTTGACCTTGGAGAAGGTTTCCTGGTGACTTCCCTGGCCTCAGGGTCCTCATCTATAAAACGCATGAATTCAAGTAACATATGAACTCCAAGTGCCCTCTGATATTGTGGACCACTTGATTCTAGATTATAACAACTAAGCATACAGAAAGACTGATGGTTACAAAATGATGAATCTGTTAGATAACAAATGCAAATACTTTGCACAACTGTTTACTAGATAACTAGAGCCACATTCACTAAGAAGTTATCAGCCAAGGTTGTGACCTTAGATATCAAATTTTCAGCTCCACATTTATCTCCTCAGCTGGATTACAGCATCCTAGCCAGTAATAAATTTATAGGGTAAGGCTTACTGATTTCTCACACAAGAAACAGGGAATGTTTACCTTCAGCTTTGACAGGGAAGAAGTGGACAGGAAATCTCAAGTTATGGCACTGATCACGAAGGGGTGAGGAAGTAAGGTAGAGGAGGCTGGCACCCTCACCTGAGAGAAAAAGAAGAGACAACTCACCGACAACAATGTCAGTGATTAATATGGAGATCCAATATATCCCATAGTATAGAATAAAATAGTTGGGCACCAGAATATTATTGGTTGTTAACAGGCCCAAATCAATCATTTCCAGTTCCCATTGCTCTGTCGAAGCCAATGTGGTCTTGACTTTCTGGGGTGGTGCAGATTTTATGTAATTCAGTAAAAATAATTAATGAATGCATAACCACAGGGATTTTAAGACATGACTGGAAAATTTTTGCTCAGAGAATATCCCTTAATTTTTCATTTGGGAAATAGGATCACTGTTATCTCTTATCCACCACGAGCTCCACTCCCCAAATGAAAACTTGTTGGAGGATTCAATGAATATATTGATGTGCGAGTCAGCTGATACTTACTTAACAGTCACAAAATCAAGACTCAGAGTAAGTTTTAAAACAATAATATGGATCACAAGACACTTTAGCTCCTTGAGGAATTTGCATCTGAATTGGATGAATGAATCAAAATATAGTACCAGGACAAATCTGCTTACAAAAGGGCACGGTCGCTTAGCTCTAGATAATATGACATGGTATTTAAAAGAACAGGTCACGGGGTCCCAATAACAGGGATCTGAATCCTCAGATTCATTTGGGTTCATACCTCTCCCTTCCAGCTCTGTGACCTCAAGCAAGTTACTGAACCCCTTTGTGCCTCAATGTCCTCATCTGTAAAATGGGGGTATGAATAGTACCCTTTCAGGGAGTTTATGAGGATCGACTGAGATAATACATATAAAGCATTAGAATGGTGCCTTGGTAGACAGTAAGGTCTCAATAAATGTTAGATGTTGACATTGCAAGTGTTGTGAGGATGTTCAAGCAAGGAGACATACCCCACATAGACAAATGCAGACGATGGCAACATTTCTCTGAAAAAGTCACTTATAATCTAAGGCTCACGTGGACCTCCATGAGTTCTATGCTAGATTGTTAGAATCTGAGTGCGAACACTGCCTTGGTCCTTCTCCGAAGTCACTGATTTTCTCTGGCCCAACCTTTTCACTGGCCATGGTGTGGTGAAAGTTCTTAAGTTTTGGAGTCATGTACTATTACAATATGGGCAAATTAGCTATTGCTCGTCAATTTCCCCATCTGTTAACTGGAGAAAACAATATCTACATTTATGAATCATTGTGAGGATGAAAGACATACAGAATCCAGTACATGATTAGCACTTGATAATAATTATTTTTATAATGGGGGCAGTTAGGAAAGATGCCTCAACTATATTTTTATGAATATTTATATACAATTCTGGTTAGCCTAGCCTCAGAACAACCTTTCAAGTAGTTATTTTACCATAGGTAGGAGTTTTATGTCCTAAGGACAGAACATTGTTTGTCTTTAGTGTGCAAAGACTCATAAGTATCTGTCATTTCCTCAGGGAAAACAGAATCTAAACATTCAAGCTTTGTTTGAGGTATGAAACTTCTTTTAGGTAAAAAAAAAAAAGAATATTTTTTTTAATCTTTTTAAGCTTTAGTGCATTTAAAAGGTACTCAGAAATGGGCCTCCCTGGTGGCGCAGTGGTTAAGCGCTGGGCTGTGGAGCTGTCAGCAGCAGCGATGCGAGTTCGACGCCCAGCTGGGGAGATTCCCACATGGCACGGCAGACCTCTCCTGCCTCGCCCGCTGCTCCCCTCAGCAGTGTATTTCTGATCTGCCTGTTCTGCTCCCCGCTCTGTCTCTGGTGAACCCTCTCGCCGCCCCACGCCTCTGGCCTGTACCCCAGCTTGTATGTATAAATAAATCTTAAAAAAAAAAGTTACTCAGAAGTAACAATGAAAAGAGCGACACATATATATGAAACCTACTGACACAATGTTGAGTGAGAGAAAAAAGATGCAAAAGAACACTCACTGTATGATTCCATTTATATGAAATTTAGGAAAAGGCAAGACTACTCTATGGGACAGAAATGTACCTACCTTTTGTTGGGATACTGCCTGAGAGAATGAAGAAGACGTTAGGGATTCTGGAAATGTTTGAAACCTTGATCTGGATTGTAATGTGGATAAGTACATATCTAAAAATTATATCAAGCTGTCCGCGTAAGATTTCATGGACTTTACTGCATGTGCATTTGACCTCATTAAAAAATGTCCTGGGAAGGTGCTGCCATTACTCTTCCCTTTAATTTGCTAATGATGAGGACGAGGAAGAGGAGGATAGTGAAGCTCTTCTGTGTCTTTGCTGTAGACCAAAGCCTTCATTTTGATAATGACTTTTAATTTAGCAAAAAAAAAAAAAAAAAAGCCTGATGCAGCAACAACAGTTTGATTCAGCTCCCTTCTTTCCATAGCACTCTCGGAAATGAAGGCACGGCAGGGGGCATCAACTTACTGCTTTTCTTCATATATAAAGAGCTTATAAATAGTAAAACCAACCTCAGTGCTGGGCATTTCCTGGGGAATTAATAGCCAGCTGGGGCTAACGGTCCTTGGTTTGACTTTGGGCCATCAACTCTTCTTGCTGCTCATTAATTCCCAGAAGGTACCCTGTGCCTTGACGGTTATTGCTTAAATACATTAAAATCAAGTTAGGGGTCTGACTTGATGTTCAGCTGTGATAATGTAAAACACAAGGAAGTACTCCCAGCAGACACACGCACTGTCGTGTGTTTTTATTTAACTAGTTTTCTTCTGTATTTTTGAGTAGCACGATAAAATGATACACATGGACATTTTTTGCAGATATTCTTGCTTAATTTGTGTGTGCTTAATGCTCTTAAGTAATAAAACAAGACTTACACAGAAACCTCATTAAAAAGCTTTACAATGGGTTCATCAAGTTTTCAAAATATTTTTTTGGGGATCCAAGTATATGAGAAATTGGTTTAGGAAAATATGGGTTAAGTAAATGATCTGTTCTGCATGAATTTAGCAAAAAGACATTTACAAAAGCAAGAGTGTGCAGCTGGGGTGGGCCCAAGTAGGTTCTGGAACATGGATGTCAGTCCCTCACAACAGCATTTTACACATGCCTCTTTGGAAGGAGGAAAGAAGCCTTCCTATGACTTTTTCTTTATTTTTCCAATAGAGGAAAATCATCTCAAGGTCATTCCAAGCAGCTCTTGGAACAGGAAAGAATACGCATTTCTAATTTTTAAAATCTTGTCCATTTAACTCAATAAAATGGGCATTTGCTACAAACATCGTATGTGCAAGGTAGGGCAGGGGAAGAAAGTTGATGATGAATCCCTAGCCTTGGGTAGCTTACTGCCAGGAGAGAGAGGTGGGCAGGCCCAAATAGCACATGTTTCAAGAAAACAGGAAGTTCATGGGGACCAGAGACGGGTTCACAGAGATGACTTGCATTACCAGAACTCAAAGCATTTGGACAGATTCTCAAGTTCCATAAAGCAGTTTCCACAGAAAGGGTAGGACTAGTGCAAGGCCCACAAGGAAAGGGTCCTTTGATGGAAAATATTTTGAAGTTTATTTGAGTCCCTCCAACTCATTTATGTGAATGCCTAGGGTTGGGAAGTAGGGGAGATGTCAAAAATTTTAATTCATTGGACATACTTGAGAAATTAAATCAGAATATCTGGGGGTGGGACCCAAGGATCTCATTTTTAACATTTCCCTTGTGATATTTTAGTGTGCTAAAGCTTGAAATCACTCAATTAGTGATCAAATATCAAAGATTCAAAAACTATTTTGCCCTATACTCATTGAGAAGGATTTAAAATCACACAAAAATATTATCCACCACAGCCAACAAAACACCTTGTCTTGGGAGGAGCTAAATTCTTAACATCTAAATTTCCACTCAGTACTTTCCAACTGGTTTTATGGTTTGAGGTTTATGTTCAGCTTCTTTCAGACTAGGACCACTTCTAATTTACAGTTCAGTTCTTATGACAGCTAGTGCTCAGCACACCAGCAGTCCACTCAATAGGTGTTTGATGAGTGGCAGAATGTATGAAGTCGTGGCGAGAAGTTCGTATCTGAATGGCTAGCAGCCTCTTTTCAAAGTGCTCACATGGTCAAAATACTCACCCAGAATAGACATGAGCCTGGAAATGGTCTGAATTCTGTAATATTGGCAATTGTTGGGAGATGTATACATATGCTAAGTCCTTGGTTTGGATACCATACCTGGTAGAGGTAAAACCTGGTAGTTTCATGCATAGGATGCAAGAAAATAATGTGTAGCACCTGTGTCAGCAAAATCAACAAAAGTTGTTTGTGGCAATTAGGAGGGCTACAACTGGAGTTTGCATTTAAACTGAAATTTAAGTCTACGTGGACAATTAAAAATAAAATTGTATTATTCATTCTCTCTCCGTCTTTCACTCCCTTCTTCCCTCACTCCCTCCATTTCTCTTTAAACAGTGGTGATAATTATATATACCTTTCCTACCTCCAAGCATTGGGGGCATATACGTGAAATTTATAAATTGTATATTGTTATATAAACACCAATTATTCTTATCACTTTAACTTTCTACAGGCAAATATTTCTCTGATAAATATTTCACTTGATGTGGAATATTTCTCCATCACAGAAGATTCCAGGCAGTATCCCTCACCTCCAGACTGAGGTGTGCCCCTTGGGCAGAGTAAAATTATTTTATTAGCTGTTTAAGTTAAACACCACCAGTGCTAAGTGGAGCAGATTTTTAAAAAGTGTTTTTCTGTTTTGGATTATTTATGTACTTCATTTTCTTAGATACAGGAGTTAACTGCCAACACACACAGTGCTCAGTTTATCAGACAGTGGGGAGATCTTTACCAGAAAAAAAAAGTGCCATTTTACTGGTACACTTGATTTTTTCCCATTTCCCAGGTGATATTTCTCCCCCAGCTAGCCAAGTTATTTTCATCATATTCCTTTTTATCTTAAGTTCACATAACCCCTAGAACCTGAATCTAGGGCAAAAAAAAAAAAAAAGGAGAGAGCAGACCTAACAATGTCGATTCATTGATGTGGCACCACTGGTTTTGATTTTAGAAGGCCAATGCCCTATGGGCCAAGTTTGTTCAAAGGGCAAACACACAGTAATGATATAGTGCCTCCTTCCTTTAAAATCCCAACCACCACTGTTTAAATACAGCTAAGTATCAGTGGGAAAATGTAATGTATACTTTTAAAAGTAAGTCTCTGTGTGGTTTGAAGTCATTCTATAATTATGTTTTAAATAAATGATGACCTTTTATAATATATAATAATAATATTGTTGATACTTTAGATAAATGGTTCCTGTTTCATTTTTAATGTGTCATTAACTTACCATTACTAAAAATTTAACCATGCTTTAAAGAACTCCCAGATGGAAATGAGATTATATTAGTAACTTATAATAGAGCAATACATTTCTATTATGCTTATTTAATAGTGCATTTATATTACACAAATTCCTTTGAATATAAAATTGTCATCTAGTTCCACTGGATAGTAGGTAGGAAATGACAAAAAAAATTCCAAATAAGAGATTTGGGAAAAGATGATAAATATGCAAAGCAGGGTTTTTTCCTATAGGACAGTACCTTGGGAAAGAATTTTTTAAAAAATTTTTTAAGAAGAAGAGGGACTAAAGGAAGTGTATGTGTGTTTGTGTGTGTATTTAATATAAAAATAACTCCTGATAGACTAAAATTATTTTTCAATGTTGAGAATTTTCATTTATAGAAAGACTCCCTTGGGTTATTACATTTATTGACCAGTTAAATTCCTTATAACGCTACTCCTTATAAGTATATAATTCTAGGATTTTATAGCTGATAGAATTTGTCACCTCCAGTTATCACCAGTGATAGCTGTAGATCTAGTCACTGATGTCACCAGGGAGATGATATTGTGCCTCTATTTTCAGCATCAGCTAACAATGCACTTTAAGAGTGTGTGGACAGGGCCTCCCTGGTGGTGAAAGGATTAAAGTCTCAGCACTATCAAGCTATCACCAGCCACTGTGGCAGAAGTTCAATCCCCGGCCAGGGAGCTGACCCACATAGCGCAGCAGACCTCTCCTGTCTCACCCATTGCTCCCCTCAGCAGTGTATTTCAGTGGATCTGCCTGTCCTGCTCCCCACTCTGTGTCCGGTGAATCCTCTCACCCTCTGCTCCTCTGGCCTACAACCCAGTTCTTGTATGCATAAATAAATGTTAAAAAAAAAAGTGTGGACATCTGAAATCATTCTGGATCTCATATACTTTCCAAAGTTCCCTACCTGCCATATATGATCTAGTGTAAAATCTTTTAACACTCTTGCTGATTACTTATTCATCAAATTTCATTGAAATTGTTTTATTTCCTTAAGATGGTTCTTTTAAACCATTTTATCATTTTGTTAGTGGGCAGAATGAGGGGCACCCCGAGGTTCCCAAACCTGCATGCTCCAAATGGGTTCTACCATCCGCCACATAGACAAAAGCTATTCAGTGCATAAAGCCTTCAGTAGAAAAAGAATTTCAACACAATTAGTGTGCAATAAAGAGAGAAGAGAAAGGAAAAGAATATAGTTAAAATATTTTCCAGTTAGACACCCAAAGTTACCCATCCCCTCGTGGGTAAATGCTCAGCCAGACTGGGTTAACCCAAAAGCTTGTCACAAGTCTAAGGCACTCTCTGGCAGGGAACCACAGGCAAGGGGTAGAAGGTGATAGGTTAAGTCTGGAAGGAAAAGAGCAAAATCAAAATTCAAGTCAAATTAAAGGCTGCCATTGTCAGCCTCCCCACTGGACTCTCGCCCACGTCTCTCTGTTTTTAAAGTGTCTCCTTTCATGCCCCTGGTATAAGTCCAAGGCTGAGAAGCGAGCATGGTTTCTTCTCCACAAGTCTCTTTGCTCCATGTGCCTCCTCCAGGTCTTCTCTTCCTCAGGTCTTCTTCCTTTTCATCTCCTCTGTAGGTTCTTTTTAGCTTCTCCTCAGATGCTCAGCTCCATGCTTCTTTGGGTGGTGTAGGGAATCTGGAATCCCCTCTTTCTATAGGGACTACACTGTTAACAATTTGACTTATGGCAAAACATGGATGACAAGTACTCTCATCCCAGAAGTTCTTCAGCTGGATAGCTTCAGGCATCACCAACTCCCAGAAGTCCGTAAGTTCAATTTGCACATCTGTGCTCTATTCCTAAGAAACAGTCCTAGTTTTTGTCAGAGTCTAAGAAACTAGGACAATGAGAGGTTTTCAAGTTCATTGCAAGATGGAGCCAATGATAGGGACAAAGGCAAAGTGAGGGGAAAAGGACAAATTGTGAGGGGAAAAAGGAATAGGAAGGGCAAGAGCAAAACCAGAGAAAGCAAAGGTAAAAGAAAGGAGAAGCAAGAGATGGAGAAGAGAGGACTAGAAGTTGAAAGCAAAGGAAAAGAACGCTAAGTCAGAGAAGGGGAAAGGAAGAGGGGGAAAGAGAAAATAAGGACAAGAAGGCTCACCCCACAATCTTCCCTGGGATTCGGGGTACCAGGACATTTCCCCTTCCCTTAACCAGGTGAGCCCCCATCCCAGGCCCAACTTCTGTCCAGCTATGGCAGAGAACCTTATTCTTTCCTCTCACCCCGTGACTGTTGGTACAAGCACGTTTTTACTTGGGCAAAGATCCCATAACCATGAGTTGAACAATGGTCCCAAAAGTGCATCAGAGAGAGGAGGATTGTTCTCTATAGCATTTGGTACAATCAGACAGGCTAAGTTAAGTGAACGGCAATTTGGGCTCTGACAGGCACTGGACAATTCCATGCGCAGATGGAGTGAGAAAAGAAATCTGCTATGTAGAGTGAAAAACACATAGATAAATGCAGATTCTTCACAGGGATCAAACCTTCATATTTTTAAGGAAAAACAACTTTTATTTTTAAAAATGAAGTCTAACGGGAAAGAGAGATGCCCTGAGTTTACATTAAAATAATGCTAAAAAGATTAGGGGGTTTATGAAGTAAGCACACAGAAATTCCCCATAGTCCTTGAAGTGGCATAGTGGGGACTACTCCAAAAAGGATCTCCTTTTCAAACAGCACCCAGAAACACCTGTCTGGTCTCAGAACATCACAGAGAAACACAATCAAACTGTTCAACATTTACCCGTGAGAATAAATTAACCTTAACTGGTTCCAATAGCCCCTATTTATAAGGTGGACATATGACTTATCATCCAAACTAGCAAGTTTTTGAGAGTGAAAAAAGGGATCATTGACAAACTGTCAAAGCAATAATCATAAATGAACACTATCTTTGGCAGATTGAGATGTAAGATCACCTTATTACTACAGAACATTCCAGTGCTTGTCAATGAAATAAAGCAAAGAGAACCACAGTAACAACCAGGAATGATTATTGAAACCATAATGAAATCTAATTGCAAGTGGAACCCAAAGGAATTCAGAAATTTCAATTACCAAAACTCATGACCTTTGTAGGTATTGGATAGCCTTTTGTTTGTGTATAAGAAATATAAAATAAGCCATGAAGCATCTGAATAATGTGTATCTCTGCATAAATGGAAGATTCTGACCAACATACAGCTTAAGCATTGATAAGAAGGCGCCTCCTGGTATATCAGTGGTTATTTACCAGCAACAACTGCAGGTGGAAGAAGGGTTGGAGACTTGGAGGCAAGAGGAACAACTGGTGGTATGTCAGGAAATGAGCCCCAAAATCTGGGAAAATTTTTATTAAAATTAATATTACTTAATATATAGGAGTTAACTATATTATTTTGGATGACTTTCTCTTTTTTCTAAGACCTCCCATTATTTACTCTTCTGTTGAGTCTAAAAAGGCATATGGGTCCTGCCCTGAATTCACAAGACTTTCTGGAGACTGGAAGAAACAAGCAGAATGCTCCTTTTCATCAGTCTCCTGGACTGATGCAACGTAACTGTTAAAAATAAGTACATACATATCTAAAAAAAAAAAAAACCCGCTTCTTATTTTGACTTATTCTTGAACTAAGAGGAGGTTGGGATAGACATTTTGGTTTGGTGGGTGGTAGAAGACACCCTCAGAGGATCTATCAGAAAGCAGGGACCTCTCACTCTAAGGATAATATTACTGATACGGTTTATTTATGGCAACTTGACTAGGCTATGGGGTACCCAGGTAGGTGGTCTGGGTGTGTCCGTGAGGGTGCTTCTGGATGAGATTAGCATTTGAATCAGTAGACTGAGTAAACCAGATTGTCCCCCCTAATGTGCGTGGTCTTCATCCAATCAATTGAAAACCTTGATAGGACAAAATGGTTGAGTAAGGACAAGAGCCTGTTTGAGCTGGGATATTGGTCTCCTGCCCTCAGAGTGGGGCTTATTCCATTGGCTTCCCCACTGCTCAGGCCTTTGGGTTTGGCCTGGAACTATACCACTAGATTCCTTGGTCTTTAGCTTAGCAATTGCAAAGCTTGGTATTTCAGCCTCCACAATCACTTGAGCCAATTTCATATAACAAATTTCTCAAGATAGACAGATGATAGATAGACAGACAGACAGATTCTCATATTGGTTCTGTTTTTCTGGAGAATACTTAATACTATAACTTCTTTAAAGCAATCTAGGTTCAACAGTGTCTTAGAAACAGGAAAGAATTGATGTGTTACCCACTGGAAGTTAAAAATAAACTCAACGTACAGATCATGGAAGATAATAATAATGGGCAATGAGCTGGTCTGGCCCCAACTACTGGTATAACCTTGAAACAGGCTGGGTCCAAACCAGTAGACCCCTTGACTTTCAAGCCAGTGCTTTACCTTCGAAGTTGAAAGGTCCCTGGCACTTGTGTCCCCAGATGTCTTCTCAGCTGTCTCATACACCTCATGTTCTGGAGTCCAACCTTTAGGAACAAGACTGAGTCTGAACTCTGACCTCTGCTTGGGGGAGGTCATAGAAACGATAAAGGGGCCAAGTAGAGAATTTCACCAGATTTACTGTCCAACAAAGCACTTCAGAGAAAAAGCAATAAACCAACATCATAGAAGGAATGCGGCTGAGAGCTAACTTAGTCAATTGATCAAGGCTCCAAATGGGAAGTACGAGATGGCAGGAAGCAGAATCTTCAAACACTTTACTCTAGCCTCTGTGATCCTCAAGCCTGGCGAATCGTGTTTCTGCTGGTCCCAGGCAGATTGGTCCTCAAAATCCTAGATCTGGATACGTCAGGGTCATTAGGCATTAAATCGCAACTCTACTTTATGGATATTCTATTCCCATGATTTTCCTTCATTCTCACCCTCAGATGTGTCAGTGAGATTTTATGTCATTTGGACAAATCCTCCCTGTTTCCAATCAGGGCCTGCAATCCTTAGCCATTTATTTTAAGGATGAAAGCATTTTTTCCATCTACACCCCTGTTCATTTCTGAGGTTAAAAAGGCATCTGTAAATTTTGTCTGATAATTTTTCCATTCATTCTCCTCCTCTCCTTCAATATGCCAATCAAACTGTCAGCTTGCTTTCTCTGCAGATTCATAACACTTCACCTTCAGTCTCATTAACTGATTTGCCTTTTGTTTCACATGAAGAACTCATCTCAACACTTAAAACCCTGGGAGTTACAATTCAGAACTTCTTCAACTGTCTTTTGGATTTTTATCTCCCACTGCTTATTCTTTATTTTCTGACTTTCAGATAGAAAAATTTCCTTTTTCTTTCAACCACCTTTCATTGACCCCGTCTTCAAATATGGAGTGAGATCTACACTCATATTTTAGATTTTACGTGTCACCTTTTATAAATGTGAAAATACAGTCAGACTTTACTCACTTGGACTCTATTTGAATTTCATGAAAATTGGGATAAAACTTGGACTTCAATTTTCTTAGGTATATCCTTCCCCATTTGTGAAATAAATATCACCCTAATGATATTTTATACACAAATAATCAAGGATGTAATCAAGATCTTAGAGTTAGAGTACAGTTGAGCCCAGATTGCCTTGTTGTGGGGCTGGTCTTAAAAGTAGGCAGATTGAGTACAAACAATTCCATGAGCATTTATGACTGCATGGAACCTTCACTAGTAGTCTTTTGGTGAGCTCAGCTTAAGTTAATGTAGCCACCTGATCCAGAACAAATTCTGTTTCTAAAACTTAAAAATTTAAGCTGTGGTTTTAGAGTTAAATGAACTGGCTTATAATTCTGACTCCAACATTAAATTACTGTGTGATCTTGGGCCAGTAACTTAACATCTCAGGGCCTCGATGTCTTAAGACATGAGGAAATACAATCACTCCTGAGGCTGTCTTGAAGATGAATTGAAACAAGGCTTGTCAAATACTTAGCATTTTGTCAGGAAGAGGACACTCCCTCATAGGCAGATAACTGAGTTTATGTTTTCCCAGAAGCAGATCCCAGGATAAGGATTTGAGTGCAAGTAGTTTATCTGGGAGATGATCCCAGGAAAAACTGGCAAAGGAGTGTGGAAGTAAGACAGAAAAGGGAAGGCAGCCAATACGGGGTAGGTTCTCACTGTGAGCAACTGGGACTCAGTCCCACTGGGAACCTCTGGGAGATTACTAGGCACACAGCTCAGAGCAATGCTCATGTCCCCTGGCAAGAGGCTAGGGAGCTGGGACGTTCAAAGACGAATTCCGATAACTCTGCCAGGAGTACTGCTTGGAGCAAGGAGGACAACGGGTCTGTCTTGGTAAACCTTAGTGGGACTAGGGTAGAGCAGGTTCAAGTTCTAACTGCATGCATGAGACAAAAAGTCCTGCAAGTGAGGCAGTGGTCAAAAAGGGACCACCTTCAGAAGAGCTTTGTCACTTTCACCATCATTTTCCAGGACCTCGCACAGTACAGGACTGAGCTGGTCCTCAGTAATTATTTATTGAATGATAGACTAAATTTGGCTGTGTGAGATGTATGGAATATCATGTAAACAGTAGCCAAGAGAAACCTCAAAATAGCCCCTCCTGGATGATGTTTCCGCTGTTTTTGTCATCCAGGTCTTTTGGCAAGTATCTCTACTCATACTTGTCCCAGATCCTCCCTTGCTGGGCAATGCGTATAGTTCCTTTCTCAGCCACATCCTCCGTGGGCAGCTGCTCAGGAAGTCATCCTGGTGGGCGAACATAATGCTGTGAAGTTCTTTCAAATTTTCATGTACTCCAAACCCCACAATTGTGTGATGAATCATCCTCCTAGGTATGTTCACGAGAAGATTAAAATTTGAGACAGTGGCTAAGGACTGCCTGTCTTCTCCGAGGTCGTCTGGAGGCCGCAAGCACCTCCACGCGTCCGTATGTTCCTCTCACAATCCTTTCAGCGCAGGCTTCGAGCCTAGCCATTGCCTCTCCCCTCCAAGTGGCCAATCTCAGGTACCAAAGGGCTTTCATCATAACCCCAAACCATTTCCCTTCCCTGTGGGGTGGAAGGACACTTGTGTAAGAGTTCTAGGGACATCTTGGGTCATCTTATGATTGCCAACCTGCTTGTGCAAATCAATCTCCCATACAAACCCTGGGGAACCATTCGACTGGGAGTTGTGAGAGGCTATGAACTATCGTGGTTTTCTGCACTTTTTGCTTTGTATGGTTTTGCGTTTTGTTTTCATTTCAGATATGAAACGTTTCATAAATTTGCATGTTCTCCTCGCACAGAGGCCATGCTAATCTTCTCTGTAACATTCCAATTTTAGTACGTATGCTGCAGACATGAGCACCTCCTCACATGGTTTTCAGATACAAAAATTTCAGATGCTAGAGTTCATAACAGGAGCAACATGGTTCAAATTTCTGTTACCATAGTATTGATATATTCGTTCAGGGTAGTTGCAAAAGTACAAACTTCACTTCTAGCTCCTTGGTCCACAAATACTAGCTGTGTTATAGGGCAGGATGAGGGGTACCTCAGGGAGCCCCAAACCTTTCTGCCATCCACTGCTTAAAGTACAAAACATACTCTTCATGTGTAAGACCTTCAATAGAAAAGAACTTGAATAAAATTAGTATGCAACAAAAAGGAGAAATAATATAGTTAAAATAGTTTCCAATTAGACACCCACAGTGACCCATCCCCTGCTTGGTAAATGCCCAGCCAAACAGGTTTGGCCCAAAGTGGGGTTGCTGAGGCCTGAAAGTTTGCTACAAGTCTAAGGCACCTTCTGGTGGGGACCCATAAGTAAGGGACAGAAGGGACCAGGTAAGTGTGGAAAGAAAAGAGCAAAATCAAAATCAAAATGAAGGCTGCCATTGTCAGCCACTCCACCGATCTCTCACCCACGTCTCTGTCTCTTCTAAGTGTCTCCTTCCTTGTCTCCTAAGTCCCTGATACAAGTCCAAGGCCAAGAAGCAAGCATGGCTTCTTCTTCACATGCTTCTCTGCTCCATGTGTCTCCTTCAGGTCTTCTTCCTTCCTTCTCCCTAAGTTCTTTTCTCAGTCTTTTCTAGCTTCTCCCTGTCCAGCTCCACCCCACCTTTGGGTGGGTCGGGGAAACTGGAGCCTCCTCTCTCTGGGATAGGACACCATTACAAAGCTGTGTCTCAGTAAGTGGCCGGTCACACCACTTCTTTCAAAGCCTGTTCAGGACTGGTCACTGTCCATCTGTTATTCCACTCACACAGTGGACAGCATGTACTAGTGTTGCCTCCTTGTGACCTAGTGATAAACTCATGTGCCATTTTACAGAAATGGATAATCAAAAGAGGAAATTGGCCAACAAAGATGAAAATGCAGCAAAGAAATGAAAAATGGTAATAAAAGTAAAATTTGAATTGACTACAAATGAGGTTAGAAGAAATAACTCACTGTAAGAATACTGACTGTCTCTATTCTCAAGAGACGCTAGATGTGCAATCAGAACAACTTAGTGGAGAATTGATCAAACTTAGAATTTGACAGTCTTTTATTTTTTTATACTTATCCATAACAGAAAGTTTAATGGTTTTGATAACAACTTTTAAAGGTCACTGGACAATTCCAACATTTCCCATTGCTTAGAATTGCTTTACCCAGTTGACAAAACCAGATGACCTGAAAGTTGTTGCTCTCTCTTTGACTAGCTTTCAGTGTGTATGATAATATATTCCCAGCTACAAATATATCTTTAGAAGGTATTCTCCTAAGTTAACACTTTCAAGAACTGGGAAAGGTATGAGATTTTATTCTACTTGCATATTAACAAGTGAGCTTAGCACAGTTTCATGGATGCTGACCAAAGACATGGGACTCCTGGGTCAGAGACCACGGACAGTTTCTTCCTCGTAGCCAGCACAGTTGCAAGATTATCGGCATTTGCACAGGTTCCTAGGTTTCAATACTCACGGGCAACGTGGAGGGCCAGGTGACACCAGCACACGGGTGGGTTACATTATAGGAGAGGGAATAAGAGTTTAGAAAACTTGAATCTTTTATAAGGGTCAAGAAGTGTGATTGACCTTTGCTTCAGGAGTTCTTACCTTTCTAACTAATGGGATAGTAAACAAACTTGTCCTTTGTTCCCAAGAGAGACAATATCTCTATCTTAGTCTCAGACTGTTTGCTATACAAACATATTTGAAAAGTTAGTCTGGAACAAAGGCCGTCAATGTCTCTGCTTATACGATGTTCAGAAACACAAAAGACCCATGGAAAATTGTCTTCCAATGTGCACCCAGCGTCATTTGTCCCGTCAATCTTGTCTTCACTTTATGACAAATTCTCACTCACACAAACAAAGATTATGTGATGGAGGCTTAGAGTAAAAAAGAAAAAATTGGGGGCCTCCCTAGTGGTGCAGCACATTGATCGCAGCACTATGAAGCAGTCTAGAGCCTCTGAAGCACGAGTTCGATACCTGACCGGGGAGAGTCCCACACGGCACAGCAGACCTCTCCTGCCTTGCCCATTGCTCCCCTCAGCAGTGTATTTCAGTACATCTGCCTGTTCTGCTCCCACTCTGTCTCTGGTGGGTCTTCTCACCACCCCACGCCTCTGACTTACACCCCAGCTTGTACGCATAAATAAATCAATCTTTAAAAAAAATTGGGGATGGAGGCATCACAAGACCAAAAACTGGATGTGGGGGTAGAAATAATGAATATAGTTGTTAAACCAGCTATAGAAATGAAAATCCTTAGGTGCCAACTGCTCTAGAAAGTATCTGGAGTTACAGACCAGCAGTGGGGATATGGAGATGGAGGCCATTATAGAGAATCTTCATCCTTGCAAATCAACCTAGTCACACCCTAGAAGTAATTCATCTAACAATAGCTAACAGTTCCACAAAGGAACAACCCCTCCCCAAAAGAACACTATAGAAGTACGATTTCTGTGCTGCGAAAATGCAGCTCTCCTGCCGGCCTGTGTCTGTGTGTCTTTTTCTCCCTTCCTTTCTCTAATATACCTAACCTTTTAAATATGTAACTGTTGAGGTGCAGATGATGGGGTTCAGTGTGTGAGGTTCTTGGGCAATTCTGAAAAAATTCAGCAGACATTCTCAATCATTAGCATGTTAGTGGGCAGGATAATGGGTACCCCAAAACTGCCTGCCCTAAATGGGTCCTGCCATCTGCCACATAAACACGAGCACACTCTTAGTGGGTTAAGACTGTCAATAGAAAAGAACACTCAGCGGTGGGGGAGGGGGGAGGGGAGGATAAGGGCACAAAATGGAAGAGAGGAGAATACAGGGGACCATGGAGATGGATCACGGGTGAATTGGTGGTGGGCTGCCCAAGGGGAATACAAAATGTAAAAGACACAAATAACAAT